>CP129445.1:14855000-14980000 GCA_030445155.1 Quercus variabilis | reverse complement strand
TAATCGCATAGCAATCTCAGCAACAAAAAATAAAAATGATGATGAATGTGATACAGTATCCTAGTTATAATACTTACTCAACAAAACTGTCAAAATTAAGTTCCACCCTCCTGCCACTTCCATCATCATACTTGGAAACCAGTAGTTGGGGAACAGATTAGTAATTGGGAGGGTGGAATAACTACTTGGTTGATCAATGTTTTCTCCCCTTTGATGCACAATGTATCAAAGATATACCAATATGTGCAACGAGGATGATTGCGTGACTTGGCCTCGTCACAGAGGAGGTGAGTACGCGGTCAAAACAGGTTATCAGTTGCTTTGTGAAGAAGCCAGTGCAGAGACAGCTTCCAGCTCAGATGTGGCAGCAACAAAAAATTTCTGGGCTCGGATTTGGAAACTCAAAGTGCCCCACAAGGTCAGAATCTTTCTCTGCAGGGCATGTTCTGCTGCTTTACCCACAAAAGGAAAACCCTGGAAATCACGGATTGCAGCTTGTGCACAGGAGTCCAAGAATCCACGCTACATGTCATTTGGGAATGCCCTTCTCTTCGTCAAGTCTGGGATTCAGCTTTCAGTTGGGTTGCTAAAGACTATCCTAGTGTTCTTTCTTTCAAGGATTTAGTCGAGTTGGTGGATCAGCATTCACGGAGGTTGGATTTGTTTGCCACATTGGCCTGGTTTGTGTGGTATCGCAGGAACAAGCTGAGGTTGAAAGAAACCTGCTTACCTGTCGAAAAAATCTACGAACAAGCCAGCTCTTTTCTCTCTGACTTTTAGCATCGACCTCAGTATTCCATAGACAAAGCTCGGCCAAAAGCAATTAAGTGGAAACCTCCAGCTTGTGGTGACATCAAAACCAACTATGATGGGGCTACTTTCAATGAAACAGGTGAAGCAAGGATTGGAGTGGTGGTAAGGCTTGACAGCAGTGAAGTTTTAGCAGCTCTGTTGGAGATAATCCCTCTTCTGTCTTCGATAGAGGTGTTGGAGGCGTTGGCAGCTCGTCGGGCAGCTCAATTTGTTGTGGAACTTGGCTTACAGTATACGGTTCTTGAAGGGGATTCAGAGCTTGTCTTGAAGGCACTCACAACTGAATCATCTCCTCACTCAAGTATTGGGCATATTATCAAAGACACACTGTCTATTGTGAGTTCTCTTAGAACTCATTCCTTCTATCATACTAGGAGGCAAGACAATTCAGTTACTCATACCTTAGCCAGGAGAACTAGGTTGTGTTTTCCTTTGTTAGTATGGATGGAGGATGTTCCACCAGATATTTTTCATTTTGTTATTGCTGATCTTCCTTAGTTTTTTTAAATAAAAGATTGATCTTGTTCCTAAAAAAAAAAGGTAGTTGGAGAACAGAAGCTGGGATTGCATAGCCAATACCATAGAGAGCATCTCTCAGCTCAAACAAGTCAATTTTTCCACTTCAATCCTTATCATATATCTCAAAAATGGCCTGCAAGTGCGAGTCCAATAGTTCAATTTGACATGCATGCATCAGGCAATATTAAAAAAAAAAAAAAAAACTAAAAAGTAATTGGTTGGACAAAATGTTCTCTACGTGATCAGCATTACAGTGCTTGTCAAAATGAATGTCTCTGACCATGTTGTAAGAGCAGAGACATTAATGGGGGTGAAATTGAATAGGAAGTCATGTACGTTACATAGTAAGGAAATTTCAATAAGATACAGACTTAAATTTTAAGTTGTATATAGAATCTATTGCCTTGGTGTGATAGCAAGTGTCTTTCACAAAAAATGATAGCTAAATAAACATGAAGCCTAGTAATCAACCTCTTCTAACAAAATTAGAGATAAGGCAGCCTACCATAATGTCTTCTAGACCCCACAAAAATGTATGTTTTTGTGTGCTGGGTACGACATTTTTATATAGAATCTATTGACTTCTTCTAGTAATTTGTAAATTTTGTACTATATCATTGTAGTATTTCATTAAATGAGCTGGATGGAGAATCTAGCCAACTGTTGTCACCATATATCCCATTAATGCAAAGGAAAATTGATTCGCTTCACTGCCTAAATAGTTTAGATTGTCAAAAAGAACAAAAGAAAAAGGGAGGAAATGGCTAGAATTGCAACTGAGAGGCAAGTGAAGTGTTGTCCTTATTTAACCACTATTTTCATGAACCAAAAAGGAATTTGTAGGTTTCTAATACAAAGACCATGTAATTGATTTTTTTTTCTTTTCAAGTTGTTACGTAAAATGAAAGAAATGGGATAAGATTGCTCACTTGCCATTGACCAAGACAACTCCATAGCGCAGCTTACTCTTTGGGCCCTGTAACAGCAATTTAGTGTACCCCAAATCAGTAACTGCAATAAGACCAAAATATTTGCCAGATGCAATTTCTTGCTTAAAGATTTTGCCTTTGTTAAAAGCTTTTTGCTTATTTGTTAAAAGTTGGTTAGAGTATAGTTATATTTACATTTAGTTTATTTTAACATTAATATTTTCTGAAAAATGATTCATTTTCTAAAAAATATTTTTTGGAAAACTATATCATTTTTCTATATTTGATAGTGACCTTAAAAATAAGTTGAAAAATTATCTTTTAGTTTTCCTTATTTAGTTTGGCATGAGAAAGAATTTTTTTTTTCTAAAAAAATTTAGGCTGTGTTTGTTTCATGTAAAACGTTTTCCGGAAAATACATATTTTCCGGAAATGCTATTTTCCGGAAAAGGAAAATATTTTTAAGTGTTTGGTTAAATTATGAAAATTGTTGTGGAAAATATTTTCATGTGTTTGGATGTATTCTAAAAATGCTATTTTCCGGAAAATTTTTCACATTTTCTCAGTATCCAAACAAATTTTATTACAAAAAATTTCAACATCACACCCAATTCAACAACAAATTCCGGCAACAAAAACACAACACAACAACAACAACAACAATAAATTCCGGCAACAACAATCAGTTCATCCAAAAAAACAACAACAACAACAACAACAACAACAACAATAACAACACAACAACAACAACAACAACAACAACAACAACACAACGCAAATTCCGGCAACAACAACGCAAATTCCGGCAACAATCCTTGCGGCCAAGCCACTGGGTTTGATCGGATCGTTGTGGTGCGACTCGCTTGGTCTCGCCGGCCACTGGGTTCGATTGGATCGTTGCGGTGCGACTCGCTTGGTCTTGTCGGCGCGGTGCGACTCATGGGTCTCGCGGTGCGACTCGCTGGGTCTCGCCGGCGTTGTGCAACTCGTGGGTCTCGCCGGTGCAGTGCGACTCACTGGGTCTCGCCGACGCGGTGCGACTTGTGGGTCTCGCAGTGCGACTCGCTAAGTCTCGCCGACGCGGTGCGACTGGTGGGTTCGTGGGTCGAAGGTCACTGGCGATGGACTCTGGGCTTGGAGCGCCGGTTCATGCTCTCTCTGGGTCGAAGGTTGCTGGGTCTCTCTTCGTGCTCTCTTCTCTCTTTTCCGGAAAATTTCATTTGAAGTGAAAATAAGACCGGAAATCCATTTCACCCGTTTTTGGCATTATTTTCGGTCAACCGGAAATGGTTTTCAGTTTGACCAAATTTGAAGGAACAGTCAAACACCCAATTTTTCGGAAAATAATTTCCAGAAACCGTTTGAAGCCAAAACAAACGGACCCTCAGAAGAAAACAACTTCTAAAAAATAAGTCATTTTTTATAGGGTTTTCCAATTGATCATAAATAGTTATATTTTGACTTTTTTTTAATGATACTACCAAACAGGAAAATATAGAAAACTACCTTTACATACAATTTTCCATCAAAATAGACTGAGCTTTAATAAATAAATATTTTTTTAAAAAAAGAAATGTACATAATCAAATGAGCCATAAAGCAAAAAGAAAAACCTGACTGGGCAAAGAAAATAGTGTGGAAAGCTAAATTTGATAAAGTAAAGTCAGAATCTAATTTGAAACTATAGTACTTTACCCACTGTTGTATATTTGAATCACACAAACTCCTTTGAAAATCAACTAACGCCCACATAATTCATAATTATAAACAGGTAAAATGAACGTGCTCGATTAATTATGTTCAAACGAACACGTTTGGCAGCTGAGAAAATTAAAACCCAGCAAAAGAAAAGAACAAGAATTGAAGATGTTCTTGATACCAAAGAAAATGAAGATATGAATTGCATTAATTCAAACTCCAACCCCATATTTATCTTTCAATCAAATCCAAGAAAAAGAAAGGGAAACTGACCAATTGTTAGAGGAGCATTGGGATTCTTGAAGAGAAAGATGAGCAGCCGAATGGTCCTAAGAGAGAACCTGTTGTAGGTAGAAGAAAGAGCTTGCTGCAACTCATTCTCATCAATAAAACCACTCCTATCCCTATCCACCATCTGAAAGCTTCTTAT
This sequence comes from Quercus variabilis, assembly GCA_030445155.1. Lineage (NCBI taxonomy): Eukaryota > Viridiplantae > Streptophyta > Magnoliopsida > Fagales > Fagaceae > Quercus > Quercus variabilis. Next base: position 14,975,611 of record CP129445.1, on the reverse strand, counting down.
CACATCTGGGTGTGTCCCAGCTGGAAATTCTGATGATGATGATGATGGGGGGTACTGTTGCCCATATGAGCCATAAGCAGAATTGGAGGAAGCAGTAGTAGTTGTCCCATGAGGATAGGATTGGGAGTGGCGGGCATAGTAATTTGGAGCAGCCGCTGCTGCAGAAGTATATTGTGATTGTTCTCCAGGAAAGGATGGTGCAGAAGGAGCATAAGACTGAGAATTGTTGTTGTTGTGTCTGTTTGAGTACGCCATTGATATGAGAAATTAAGTATATACGTGAGAATGAATAATATGTTGCAGAAAAAGGATACATATAAGGGTGAAATATAGGTCAGAAAGTTATATAATCTAGTGATGAAAATAGATAGATACAGATGGTAATCGTTTGAAGTTGGGGCGGTGATAATCTAAAAAACAATATAGAATTCAAGATTTTGGTTTCTGAGAAGTTTCGCCTTTGTGAAAAGAATGATTATATTTAATGAGTGTGTTCTTATCTTTTGGTTTCCTTTGACTTTTTGTATTAGTAGTCGTAGTTGTCTTCAAAGCGACAATGCTAACACCGCAATAAGGGTCTATTTGGATATCGTTTATTGTTGAAAATTGAAAACTGAAAATATTATAATAAAATAATTTTTAAATATGTAAATAGTGCCGTAAGACCAAATTTTAAAGAAAAATTTGCTAAAATCCGTACTTACAGGTCTTAGCTAATCAAGATTTGTCATTCGTGAGTGAGTTGGGCTAATCACGACTTGTCGCATGGACGAGCTAAGAAAGTTGTGGCAAAAATTATAAGTTGTTGCGGCACTAGCATTTTATGAAGAAGGCAGAAGGCAAAAGAGTGGAAGTCGTGATTTATGGCACCGCTTCAGCGTGTTGATTCGAGATTACTCTCACATGGCTGTGGCTTGGCATACAGTGTTCAGATATATATGCATATTTTTTGGGGGGTAAATGCAGTGTTTTATTTACAAAACAAAATGACTACGTCTTGTTGTTGTTGCATAGTGCACACAAATTTTACAATTTATAGTTTTTTTATTTTTGTAATTTGATAGTAAAATAGTAATGCCTAAAGAATTTACATTAAAATTACAAATTTTAAATTCTTGATCTCTTTTTTTTTTCATGATCAATATTATGATACTATTATTAAAAAAAAATCAGTATGTGTCATTTAAATTTCAAATTCTTTAAAATATTTCATTTAAGTTTTATAAGTAAGTTTCATTTCAACCTCAAATTTTGAAATAAATTTCATTTAAACCAATTTCTTATCATCAAATAAAATATTTAGGATTCGATCCCAGCTTATACAAAAAACCAATTGGTGTCTTGGTCTAATAACAAAAAATTAATCATAAAAAACGGAAGTCAGAAGTTGAAACTATCTTTGAAAATAATTTAAAAAGAGGATTTGGCTCTATATATATACTATCTTTTTTTTATTTTTTTTCTTATTTTCACTAAATAATTTTTAAATATCAAGCAGTGAGGAGTCAAAAGGTGAACAAGTTGAAAGCAATGGGCCAACATCAACTAGTTAAAGAAAATTAGGTGAATTGATAGAGTCAAAATCAAATCTAAACCCAAATAGAGAGCTTTTTTTTTTTTTGAAGAGTGAGAGATCATCTCTACCTTCAATGAGTTGAATTAGATAAGGGAATTTAGGGAAGTTAGAAAATAGAGATAAGCATACGCTAAACCGTATTTTGACTTATGTCATTGGCCCATTGAACTAAATTATTGGACAACAAAATTTTATTCTCCCTCTTTTAATTTGTTTTTTATGTACAGTTTTTCCAATGTTTGTTATGATGGAAAACACAAATCAAATAAACCAGATATATAAATAAACTAATCCACGACTCTACATTAGAATAAAGTAGTATGTAACACGTGCTTACACATAAAAACATTCAACAAAAGTGATTATGAGGTAGTCTTACCTACATGAAAGCATTTTTCAAAAAGTATTTTTCATTCGTAACTAACAGCTACTTAATATAATAATAAAAAAAAATTAGTGCATACATGATAAATAAATAAAAAAGGTTACTTACGAATTTTAATGCATCATAAAAAATATATTATGCAATTATTCTCCAATTCTTGTAATGCATTTAATAGGAAGATTACCCTCCAAGAAAAATATAAATTATTATGTTACCATACATAATTGTGGGGGAAAAGGGGGCCAGGCCCAGGGTAATGGGCCGAAGGCCCACGAGATGACCATTTTACGTCCGAAAAGAGAGAGAAGAAAAAGGCAGGGCCCAGCTGGGAGTGGGATCCTTAAGATGAAGAATCATCACAATCCGAGGAGGATATCTCCTGTCCGAGGAGGATATCTCCTGTCCAAGGAGGATGTTTTCCTCTAACATGATATCATAGATTAATTGAGCACGGGAAAGGCCAGAATGACTGTCCGAGGACTCCACCTGATCAAGATAAGCTCAGAGCATGTTCTGGAACGATAAGGATGGAGAAATATCTGAGGGAAAGGCTGCTGCCACCGTATTCAATGCATTGCAACAGCTTTTCTGGCCGCATTTATGTGGAAAAGACCTCTGAACAGTGCATTCTAACCTACCGCCACTCACACAGGGCTAAAAAGAAGATGCCTGACGTGACAGGTACTTGAGCAGGTTCATGGATGAAGAGCACGTGGACGATGGAGATGAGGGTAGGAGTGACTATATAATAGAGGGAGAGAGACTGATCAAGGGGGAGGACTGTTTGAAGGGTTATGACCCATTGTTATTAATCCCTTACTGAATCTAGTTCTTTGACCCATACTCTACAAATTAATTGTCCTTGGGTTTATGCCACAAATCTGAACCCTACAATAATCCTTTTTTATTTATTTATTTTTAGAATACTAAGTATTTTTAACACACACATACAAGGAGGAAAAGGAGAAAGTCTTAAAAAAACTAACAGTAGTATATATCATTATCATACTTAATCCTTGTCTTGCATAATTAGGCACTCAATCTCCCTATAAATAACAATAGCTATAAGCCTGCAGGTAAAGAGATGATTAGGTTACACAAAATTTATTACAACTTCAAAGGCTGGAATTGCTTAGCATAAAATATTGTTTTATTTTTTTCTAAGTAAACTTGTTTGTGTAAAGTGAAAAGAGACAAAAAAAATTCTTCAAGATATAGTACTCCATTATAATGTTGACTTCGACCCCAAATTCACTACACTATAATAGAAACAATATCACAAATTCATATTCCTTGTATAAAGTTTTGGTTCCTACATGAATTAGAAAGCTAATTAAGACATATACATCTTAACTCAATCATCTAATAATTGTAGTTCTATCTTTTTTTAATAATATATATATATATATATATATATATATTTTAAATCTGAGAATTATATTTCTAACTAAATACATTTCTTATTTGGGTACATTCAATAATATTTACCTAATCAAAAGGACTTTGATATCCCACAAAAGTAATTAACCACACCACAATTATATGTTTAGGCTAAAAATTTAAGCACACTCTACGCTTTCATGATCATCTCTAAGGTTTTTTTTTTTTTTTTTTCCTCAAACCAGTCCATTGCAAACTATTTATTATTACTTGAAAAAAAAAAAAAAAAAAAAACTACAAGAATTTAGAAACATTTAGAGGAACAGACTCCATCCAAACTAATAAAGGAAAAGAAAACTTAGCTCTCCTAGCTAAGGCATGAGTAACAGAGTTACCTTGCCTTCCAGTGTGAGAGAAGGAAAATTCACAAGTGAACTAGCAATAGATTTAGTGTCTTTAACTGTGTCCAGAGGACAAAAGGGGAGTAACATCAACAGAGAGAGAATTGTAAATAATCTCAGAGTCCCCTTCAAAGACCAAGTGAGTAATTCCAATTTCAAGAGCAAATTGGACCGGTCTCCTAGCCGCAAGCATTTCCACCATTACAATTGACCTAGGCAGGGCTATCTTCTCGGACAGAGCTCCCAAAACTTCACCTTCATCGTTTTGGATCACCACACCAATACCTGCTTTATTAGTCTCCTAAAAAACTACTCCATCATAGTTGGTTTTAAACTCATCCTTATCTGGAGGCTTCCACTTAGAATCTGACATCAAGCTTCAAGATGGAATGACTAGTCTCCTCTTTTGGAAATCTGTCAGGAGTTGAGCTGTCGAGATCAAAGTGTCTTGAAGAGGGATAATTGATTCATTTGCTCTCAAGTTATTTCTTCGCTGCCAAACATAACAGGCTACTACTGCAAACAAGTCCAATTTCTACTTTCGTTGCCCAACTAGCTCAACCAAGTCTAAAAAGCAATTTAAGGCCGGGAAATCACATCTAACCTAGCTGAACAATTTATTCCACATAGGTTGGATATCACTATAGTCCCATTAAGAATTTGAGAATTTCCTTTATATCATTCTCAGTTTAAATTCTGTAGCCTAGCAATGAGAGTCAATCAATAGCTTTGTATAATCCCTGTGACAAAGAAAGGCAACTTAAATAAATTCTATTTTTGGTAGAACAAAATGGTATAAAATTAAACCATATTGTTGTTACCCCAAAGTCACCAATCGTAGCCAAACAAAGAGAAGTATTTAAGTTGATAATTTTAGAGTACTCTATTGTCCAATAGAATTGATAGTAGAAATAGAACCAACTATCAACAAAAGCTTAAACGAAATGTTAATGACATAAAACTATCAAATTACAGCCCCTAAATTGACAACTACTACCCATTAATATAAGCACTCATAACCCACCCAGACCCCCAAAAAACCTGTACATATAAAAAACAATTCATATAACAAAAAGATTACACTAAGGTAGTAATTTTCTAACTAGACAAAATTATTGCTAAATGAACTTCAATTAGTTTGGGTCATAATAGATTACACTTCAAAGAAACCTAATGTGGGCAAGAGGCAGTAGTAACATCAAAACATGCCTTTACCTATAGGTCTATGATATATGCAAGATTACTTTAATTAAATCTTCATTCATCTGCAAACCCTCTAGTGCACTGCAATCCAAAATCTGTGTTATGGAACTCTTTGTTATGCAAATACAACGTCAACCATTTGTTTTAATACGTGAATAGCATCTTGGAATTAACGGTTTTTTGTGGAAGATGCCATCAGACAGCACTTTTCCCCTATAGACATGTTTAATACATTGTCCTTGAGTTTCTTTTGAGTATGTTTCAAGCCGAAGTCTACAAAGTTGTCTATTTAATAGTTCAAATTGCCATTGATCAGTTTCACAAAATTTAAATTAACATAACTTTTTACCTTCTTGATTTTTCAACATCCAAAGGTTAAATGTTTCAATTAAAACCCGAAATTTCACCTAACTAAACATCATATATACATATCTTTCATCAATTGTTAATAACTCGACAATTTATTTATGCATCAAAAGTAGTGACTAACTGAATGAAGAGAAAAAATTACATGTTACCATAAACTATCACTTCCAAAAGCATCATTAATCAAAGATTAAAATGAAATTATAATTCAAAATAATTCCAGCAGTTACCTATGTCCCTAATTGTAAGCTTCAACCTTTTTCCACCAATTGTGAACAGCTTAATCTTAAAATCCACCCCTGGAAATGGTTAAAACAATAATGAAAGCTCATAATACAATTGAAATCCATAGAATGAAAATGGTGTTCCCTAGAAAAAGAGAAATAAATGGACATGAAAGCTCTTGGTGCACCTAATAGTACAGAGACTAAGGAAGCTCTTGGCCACCCCTGATAAGGTCTTGGGTTTCTCAAACCAAACTAATATTGATTATTTAACTCAAATGTTCAAATAGCATGAAATGCATAATTTTGACCAATGAAGTTAAAAAAAAAAAAAATACAGACACACACACACACTAATTCAAGTACATGAACTCCAAAAAAAGGGACTTAGCTCAGCAAAGCAAGCAAAACCTCTATAATTGGATGAGAATAAATGGAAATCAAGACTAAATATTACATATCACATGTCTAAAATAAATTTCACAAAACACGTCATGTAATAATAACTAAAAAAAGGTCTTCCAAGTCATATAAGCAAATGAAATGGTGAGACTACTTTGTATAGTCACAAGATAAAGCTTAAAAACCAATGACATTTTAATTGAAGACATGTTAGGCATGTCTCTCAACAGTTCAAAATTTTAGTATTTTGCTTACCTTAACATGAATGCAGCAAGTTTAGTGAAGCATATATCATGACAAATTCTAGCTCCAACACGACCAACAACTGCATTGAACACTTGCTTATCAGTGCCAACTCAATTTTGAAGAAATTTCTTTTCAGCCAGTAAATCTGAAAGATAGATTTGTGTTAACTTTCAAAATAATTATTTTTCAAATTCTATTATACCATAGTCTCAAATAAGCCTCTAATGATGACACCTAGTCACACCTTACAAAACCACATCTGCTTTATCTAACTAGGCACAGAAGGAACAGAGCCAATGCTCTTAGAAGTAGGGATAATACACATTTATGGTACATAATTTCAATACAATCTGATCACAAGTTCACAACAAATGGTAGTAATTTAAGGTTTTAGTCTAAATCATATATACCTATGTCCACAATGGTTGGCAACCCAAATTTTAAAAAATCTGGGACAACTCCAGAAATAAAAAATATATTGGAATTGTGTTTGTGTTTGTGTAGTAAAGGGAAAAAAAATCCATAAAGTTATAATTAGAAGAAATATTAAACTAGTATCAATTTCTGAATAAAGCAACTCCGTGCTTCAAGCACATCACTAGAAACAAAAAAAAAAACTGATATAATTCCACTAAGGCAGTCAACAGTACACTTCCCTCTGTTCTTCAAAGCCACCACCAGCCAAAACAACACCTGTCATAGAAGAGTTGCAGAAAAAAAGAAAGAAGAAAAGAAAAAACAAATAGAATTCAAATAATGAATTTGAAATAAGAAGAAAGAAGAAAATGATAACATCAACAAAAGAACATACAAATTTGAAAATAGAAGAAGACCTTTTACTGGAAATCCTCAAAATTCTCTCCGTCTCTGCCCATAGAATGCAACACTCACTCGATCCCATTTTTTTCTTAATGATATATTTAAACCACCTAATCCCAGCAATAGAGTGCATGCCACAAAACAACATCAACATCTCTATGGTATTGCCTTAGAGGTTTTAAACAATCATGAACACTTTAAACAGCCTAAAAAGAAAAATGAAAGTGTAGTCTGGCCAAAAAAGTGTTACTTAAGTGAGAACATTAGAGTGCATGCCATTTTCGTAGTTTGTTTGGCAAGGTAGAAAATAAGTAAGAAAAATGGTCTAGGAGAATCATATATAAACATAAATTTTTTCTTTCTTTAAATGAATGAATTTTTTAAAGTAGACAAACTATACAAACAACAAAGTAAATAGCAATTGGAACCATACTTAAAAATAATCAAACTAAAGCCCCTCAAATATGGCTATCATACAAGATAGAGAAATGCAATCCCCCCTCCCCCTTCTTCCAAAGAATTACAACATAAAACTATTCACTAACAAATTTTTCACTCTCTTCACAAACTCAACTTGGGCATTGTTTCTTCTAATCAAAAGCAAGATAGCCTCCTCAAACTTGACATTGCCGCTAAACACAGCATATGGTTCTTTTAAAACTTTTACCCTTCAACCTATCCATACTCCACAAAACCACTTACGCAAGCTATATACCTGGGAATTTATTAGACTAAAATTTCTCTCAAAAGACTCTTTGATAAAGGATACTAAAATATCAACTGATGATTCCGAGTCTCAAAGGTAGCTCCTGCAGAGGCACATAACATGCAACCTTGATCATTTCAACAGCCTAACTGATGATTCCTACTCTCAAAGGTAGCTCTTGTAGAGGACACATAACATGTCACCTTGATCATTTTAACAGCCTATCTCAAGTGGAAAATTTATTTCACTAAAATAAAGAAGTGGATGATTGAATGAATTTATCAATGAAACAAACCATACAATCAGCAAACACCAGCAGAAGACACAAAACACGAAGCTACAACTAAACTTAAAAAGAGTCAAACTTACAGAGCAAGCATAAAACTAAATAGAAGCTGCAACTAAACTTACAAAGCATTGAAGTAAAACCCTCAATTGTGGCTATCACCAAATCAAAGGAATGGACCTCCCCACACCCCCACCAAAAAAAAAAAAAAAAAAAAGAACAGAAAAGAAAGAAGACTATTCACTAAGAAAGAATTTTTCTCTCTTGACAGACTCAAATCAGGCCTTTATGCCTCCTTAGACTTGACATTGCCGATGAATACACAAACATTTCTTTTAATAAAAAATAATAACCTACTACAGTCATAGCAAGTTTGCTTATAGTGCTTTTAAAACATTTACCTTGGATTTTATTAGACATCATGACTTAACTTGCTCCCATAACCTCTTTGAAAAATGATACTCAAAGAACAAGTGATTACCACTCTCAAGACAGGTCTTGCAAAAGATAGACAACACATCACCTTAATAACCCTTTTAACAGCCTGTCTCGAGTAGAAAGTCAATTTCTCAAAGCAAGTCTGCAACAAGTGGAATGCTAGGAATACTAATATGAATGCTGGATTAATTTCCAGATCTTCATTTGACATTTGGTCTTGATTTGCTCCCAAGCAGATTTGCAAGAGAATTGCAAAGTTTAGTTAGATTGAATAAAGTTTAGCAGCTTCTTCTAAATGTGATTAATCTAACTACCTCCTAGTCACAACATGGTTTAAGGCATAGATCTTTTTAAACATTAATTACAAGGAAAAATGGGGCTACACCTTGAAATCAAACATGGATGAAAACTAACCTTTTGCATACCAACTATTCCTATAAGGGAAAAGGAATGGGAAAAATAGAAGACATATGAAACCAGGAAAGTTTCCTCTACAACTGAATGCAGTGAAACTATTCAGCCAAAAGAATAATATAGTGAGATACTTTAATATATACCTACACTCCACATTCATATATCAGAACTAGAAGATTGCAAATAAGAAAAGAAATCATATCAAGTCTACACCTACAAGTTGACTTATAGCTCACCCAATATCTATATATAATCTCAAAATCATCCTGAATTTTCAATCAAATTGAATTCACATTTTTTTTGTTTTTTAGTCAAAAAGTGACAATACTCACATTCAACACAAATGGAAAGTGTATAATTAAAAACCATCATAAATTCCACAGCTTTGAAATATTAAGAAATGTATTCACCAAAGAATCAAAAAATGGACATGAAAAACAAAAGCAAAATTTAAATATATAAGTATATGGTACCGAACCCAACAATAAAAATAAGAGAGAGAGACTGAGGCCTTACTGTCCACACTGAGGTCTTGAACAATTCAAGAGCACAATGGTTATTAATATTTTCCAAAACATCGAAGGCATCAACCTTGCACGCTACTGGGCATTTGATGCTAAGCAAAGCAGAAACTATGCACCCAAAGCAAACAAATCAGATCAATAAGATACAAGTATTATAACAACTGAAAACGAGAATGCAAGGCGGAAAGGAATCTTGGGCCTACCAATTATTTCAACAGCGACAACACCAACCAGTTGCATTAAAACAAAAAAAAGTTCAGCTGCTTGATTTTCCTATGAATGATCCTTTACATTTAGAGAAAGAGAGAGAAGAAAGCGACAAAGTCACCCCAAGATGAAACAAAAGGAGGCATACCTTGGCAATGAATGATGTCCTGTGTCTTTGGGAACCATGAAAGAAGGGTAATATTCTCCCAAATCACCATTATGTGCTATTTCTGTTGTTTGAAAAATGAAGAAGATGGGAGTGAATAAGGATGATGAAGATGGCAAGTGGAAACGAAAGCTTCATCATGTCTGTAATTTCCTCCATGGTTGAAAAAATTCCATGATTTGGATGAAAAAACCTACAGCAGATGCATTCTACTTGGACTCCCAGCCTTTTCATCAAATTGAAGTGATTTCCACGTTGTTTTGACTTGTTATTTTCTTCCACCACTTCTGCGGGCATTATTCTTCAGCCTTCTAAGCAAGATATGTTGCTCTAGTTTGACCATCCTCACAATCCACTTTGGTTTTCCAATTTTAAACATAACATATCCTATTAATGTTCCAAATATCACTCCACATCCATAACCTATCGATACAGCTTGCCAACCAAATCCATTTTTAGACTCTAGGTTGTCTTCTTGTTGCAAGGTCAATGGTGGTGGTTGCTTTGACTCATGGTTGTTGCACGTTCTTGTCAATGGAAATCCACATAATCCCAAGTTATCGATGTATGAATCATTGTCGAATGTATTGAATTGCTTCCCTGAAGGTATTTGTCCTGTAAGTTGGTTATGTGATAGCTTTAAAACTTCAAGCCATGGAAGATCTACCAATTTCTTGGGAATCTCCCCGTCGAGCTTGTTGAAAGAGAGGTCTAACCATTCAAGATTAGTTAAATTTCCAAAAGATGATGGAATATAACCTATAAGGTTATTGTGAGAAAAGTTGAGCCCCTTGAGTGAATTAAGGCTTCCAATTATCTGCGGAATCTCCCCTATGAAACTATTGTTTGAAAAATCAATGGTTGTGAAGATAGTTTGGATTCTTTCCAACTCAATATACGACCCTTTTATCATCACACTCAAAGAATCATGATAATAACCATCTCCCATATATTTCAACCCAACTTCTCCTTCACCCACATTCATCATGGCTTTCAAATATTTGAAATATTTTATTGGCAAAGGACCATTAAACTCATTGTTAGAGATGTCTAGGATTCGCAAATTTGGGAATGGAACTTTGGCTTTAGGATTGCCCATATGACTTTGAAATTTGTTTGATCTTATGACTAGAACCTGCAGTTTTTGAATACTTCCCAACCAATAGGGGAAGGTGTCATTTATCTTATTGTTTCCAAGATCAAGAACTTCTAAGTTTGTACAATTTTCCAAAGATTGTGGCAATGGCCCTTCCAATTGATTGCCATTAAGGTTAATATTCCTCAATTTGTTTCTCTTTGAAAATGTTGAGGGTATGGTACCATTAAGGCTATTCTTTCGCAAATCGAAGTGGGGACTCGGCGGCTCCGGAAGCCGGATTGGCTTGACTTGTTTGGAATCAAGCCCTAACAACATCGAGGATTTCACGAGTGAAGAGAGAGAGAGAGAGGAGTTGAGCGAAGGAATTGTATTGGATTGGATTGGATTGGAAGTCCTGTACAGCTGTTGATCTAACTGGAATTTTTGGTTTTTACTTTATTTTTTTATTTATTTGAAGAGTAATTTTGGACTCGGTTTTGCTGTGTATAGAAGATTTTGGAAAGGAAAGTTAACGTAGCAAATCGGCTTTCCTCCTCCTTTTTGTTTTTTGTTTTGTTTTTTTTTTTTTTTTTTTTTGTTGGTTTTTTTTTTCTTTTAATATTTCGTTGTACTTTATTTTTATTATAAAAATATCTTGTTATACTTCTACAACTTTAAAAAACAATAATAATTTAATAATAAAACATTTTCTGGCTTCAATTAGTATTATTATTTTTTTAAAACTCATATCTAAAATAATTATTATAATTAAATAATATAATAATACTAATAATAATATTTAAATGACATGTAAGGAGGATAAGGTGTAAAACCGAGTTTTTATTTTTCTTTTTCCAATGATAAAAAGTATAATAATAATTTATTAAAATTCAGGGAATTTTTTTTTTTTTATTGAGAGATTAGTTAGTTAAGTTAGAGCATGGAAAATCTAGTTTACTAGTTCAGGGAAATTACAAATAGAATATCTAGTGTTTATACCATGTTTCTATGTGAGTTGCAAGCTTTTAGTTGTGTCAATTAAATTCACAAACTTATAGACTTATGAAACCGTTTCAATTTAAAGCTTCCATCTATCTTTATTATACTCAAAAAAAAAAAAAAAAAAATCATTGATAAAATCCAGTGTTTCACGCAAGTAACTCAAATTTGATTTTCAGAATAGAAGGTTTTTTTTTTTTTTTTTTTTCTTTTCTGCACTTTCTCATGCTAAGCGAATTTTTATCTCTCTTAATGGAACTTTCTTTACATTTTTTTTTTCAATAGTTATTAAATTGATTTATAAATTAAACAATCCCTAAGTGAAATGTAGAGTTTTATTAACGATTTTCTATTTTTCTATGGTACTTTACTATGATGCACTAACATGGATATGATATGGTGACACGAGCAATTTTTGAAAAATCATAACATGATATGACAATTAGGACACCGTTATGACACGGATATGAAATTGGTATAGCACCCCAAAAGAAGTGTCCGTGCATCATAACTACTTTCTATCCAAAATAACAAAGATAAATAAAAAAGATGAGCAATAGTTTCAAATTGAAATAAACAAACATAAACAAGATTTTTTTCAAGTGAAACTTGAGCCGTTCATAAACAACTTAGTTTATTCACAACCCTAAATTGTTGCATCTCTCTCTATTTCCATAACTTTTTAGATCCCCCACCCCCCCTCTCTAAATATGATGATCATGGCCACAGACATTTAAAATGTAGGTTTGTTATTGAAAAGTTCAAAGAAACGGGTCCTGATGCTCTCTCTATTCCCCATAAATGTTAGGGCTTGAAGGGGATTTTCTTCTTCAATAAATGGGTTCTCATACACAGCAAAATTTAAAGCCTGATTCATTGTTCCTGACATCTAAGAACCATGGATACAAGCTTGGCTGCAGTATAAGACTGTCAAGGCTGCAATATAAGCTTCTGCATTGACATTCATCATGCTCTAGATTCTGCACCCTTGGATTTCTTTTTTGAAGGTTCCCCAGCTGTAGCAATATAGGCTTCAGTTTCAATATTCTCAACCGATTTTTGCTTCCCAAACTCCTCTGCCTTTTTTTGTAGAATAACCAGCCCAAGCAATTACATTAAAATAGAAAAGTCCTAGAAGTAAGACAAGCCAAGTCTCATGGTATCATGATCCTATATACATCCAGAGACATGGCCATGGTTGCCATATCTTTATTATCACCCTCAGATTTTGTATCCATCTTTCTTGGTTCCTGAGATTTGTCAAATCAAAATTGATAAAAAGTCATTGGGATATAAAATTAAGTAAAGAGTTAGTCTCAAAATGTCAATAAAATGGTAACAATTTTTTAATACATTTGAAGTAGTGGAGAAGGGATTCAAACCCTAGATTTCTCTGTTGGAAACACCAGGAGGAGCCATTTGACCTGAAGTTCATCAGCCATAGAATGAAGACAATTGAGTATAAAGCGCCTTAGAATACAACCTCTGGGGGAATAAATGCAGCTTCTCTTTTTCTTTTGTTTTCTGTGATTTTCTCTGTCTGCTTCTCCTGTTTCTCTTGCCACTTCTTTGATGATTTCTTTTTCAGAGACATGATGAATTCTTCATTTGCCAATTGTTCATCAATCTGAAAATACCATAAATCATTATTTTTGACAAGTAATGGTGAAAAATATTAATAAAAATTGGCACACAATGTTCTATCTAAATACCATAGAAGGGAATCACATGAGGATCAAAACTCACCTTGCTAGGTTGTCGTGGAGGAGGGAAAGGTGTATATGTTTTCTTCTCTTTTAGTCTTAGCTTTTTGTTTGACATTTTTCCTGAGTAAAAGTTATTAGGGAATTTAAAATAGAGGAAATATTAAGGACAGAAGAAACTGCAAGAAATTGATTATATATATATATATATATATATAATATATAACAAAAAATGTAGTAGATGAAGTACTTCTTGAATTTCGGAAGAAACCTATCCCAGTTTTCGCGTGCAAGTGCTGGATCCTTTTCAAGTTCCTTTTTCATCATAAGAACCTAATCAAGAAGGGAGAGGGGGGTGGGGGGGAAGGGAGGGATATAAACAGAGATTGAGAATGACAACAGATCCTCAAGTATAAATAACTGTCAACAGTTCTTCAAGGGAAAACACCAACTACAGTAGAAACATTGAGCCAGTCTATTCACCTTGATATGGTATTGTCTTCGCTTAACAAATCGCTCCTGCAAACCACTTCAAAAATTAGAACAAGGCCCAAGAATTGATTTAACTTTTATGATACTTTTAGCATTTTTGGTTATTTTTGAATGTTCAGCATTACAGAGAAAGCTTTCACAAAGAAGGGCAAATTCTATATGAAATGCTTATTTTGTGAAAACCAGGTTTAAGGTTGAAAAACTACCTACTAGTAACCACCAAAATTGATTATTTTTCAGAGCTTAAAATGTACCTCCCCAGGGATGTCATCCCCAATCTGATAAATTGATTTTTTTAATTTTTGTACCTAGAAAAGCTTAAATATCAACAGGTAAGTCTAAAAGTGGTACAGATAAAACAAATTAGAGGATTCTAAGGTGGTTATTAGATTGTTTTGATGCATGTGTTTTAGGAGTTGAAGTTGGACAATTAAAAGTTCTATAAGGGAAGTTCTTACCTTCCACTATGAGACTACATACAAGAATGCTCAAAACTATATTTGGGGAGGTTTTGACTTATCAAATATATATATACACACACACACACATACTTGAGGAGGTTTTGTGAGCAGTTGTGACTATGCATGATATGCACATGTACGCTTATTAGGTTCTTAGAAGTCGATGCCTTAAACTCTATGATTTTTATATTATTTCAAAATAATCTTTTTAGTCTTGAATATGAAAATTTGAAATTCAAACGATGTTTTAACCGCTCTCCCATATTTTAAGATGATTTTATGAACTTTAAAAATTTAATAAAAAAATTCAATTGTTACAATTAGTGGGGGAGGGAGGATTTGAACCTTAGTTCTCCTTATGAAGAAAACCAAGCAATGCCACTAAGCTACAAGACTCCTGGCAAGATGATGTTTTGAACCAAACCATCTCTAGTGAAAAAACGAGTATTTAACTAAGATTTCTATAAAGTTTGCACTGTTTAAAATTGTTTAAGCTTAGGTGATTTTAAATTTTTATTGCATGTTCTAAAACAGTACTTGAAATGGTTAAAGAATGTTTTTTTGGTACTTGATTTAGAAAGTATAAACTATTTCATAAACTCTTTAGTCTTTATGTGTTCCATAAAGGGGTCAAGCATCAAATGTTTAATTCTTCAATGAAGGATTGAAGAATTATTCTTCATTGAAGAATTATTCTTATTATATAAATAATTTTACTAATGTCACCCCACCTCCCAAAAAAGAAAAAAGAAAAAATTATGGCTCAGTTCTGGTTACTTTAACTGAAATAGTTGGTCCTCAAGTGTGGACAGGAAGCTATAAATTTTTTATAATTCATGGTTATGGTAGTCAACAAAAGCAAGGCCCCGATTATTGCTTGGATTCTTTGCATCCTGTGACCAAGAGTTTAATAAATTGAGTACAAGACACTTGTAACTGGCACAAAAGAACTAAACCACTGGCTGTGGTAAAACATAAATTTTTTAAAGGCACTAGGAGTTCTGAAAATAAACAAAAAAGAAATAAACGATCTCAACTATTAATGATAACTACCCTAAAGACGTATAATTAGTTCACACTGACCTTAACAAGTTCCACAACAGTACAACTCTAGGCCCAACCTCCAGGACAACTTCCTTAGATCCTGCTCTCCCCAGCTTCTAGGAACTTTACCAATGAACAAACGGTGCTTTGCTTGAGATGTTGAACATTTTATTTTTTTACCTAGGAGAGAGAGTTTACACAAAAGCATTCAACAATTGCAGCATTCATAAATAACAGCAAACGGCCACAATAATAATAATAGAAACCTTAAAAAAGCTCAAAGGAATACTCATATTAATCTTTTAGCTAACAATAATAATTTTACATCAAATTCAATATTCAACTTGCCGTTAAGTCCTCAGCCTATGCGGGGAAAAAGGCAAATAATAAATGATGCGCAAAAGATTATGTTACCTTGAATTCAGTATTATTCAGCTCATCAATGGCTTTAGGAGCTAATTCTGCACTTCGAAAGGTCACAAATGCAAAGCCCTTGTTCTCACCAGAATCTTTGCCTTTCATAATCTGAACCTGTTGGCACAGACCAAAGTGGCATTGATATAAATCTTCATAAAAGCAACTTAGAGGATTGCATTATATAGAAATGGAGCTAACCTCTGTAACCTCCCCTATAGATCCACAAAAAGCTCCAAATCCTCCTCTGAAGCATGGAAGAAAATTAACCTTTTGCATACCAACTATTGCTAAAATGGAAAAGAAAAAATAAAAAATAAAAAATAAAAAATAAAACCAGGAGAGTTTCCTTTATGAATACAGTGAAACTATTCAGCCAAAAAAATAATACGGTGAGATACTTTATATATACCTTCACTCCACATTCATATATCAAATCTCGAAGATTACAAAAAAGAAGAAGAAATGATATCAAGTCTAGCACCTACAAGTTGACTTAGAGCTCATCCAATTTCTATATATAATCTCAAAATCATCTTGAATCTTCAATCAAATTAAATTTAAATTTTCAGTTTTTTAGTCAAGAAGTGACAATACTCACATTCAACATGGATAGCAAGTGTATAATTAAAAACCATCATAAATCACACAACTTTGAAATATTAAGAAATGCATTCACCAAAGAATCCAAAAATGGACTTGAAAACAAAAGCAAATTTTAAATATATAAGGATATGGTACCAAACCCAACAATATAAATAGGCAAGAGAGATTGAGGCCTTGCTGTCTACACAGAGGCCTTGAACTATTCAAGAGCACAAAGGTTATTGATATGTTCCAAAACATCAGAGGTATCAACCTTGCACATTAATGGGCATTTTATGCTAAGCAAAGCAGAAACTGTGCACCTAAAGCAAAAAACAATCAGATAGTTAAAATACAAGTATTATAACAACTGAAAACCAGAATGCAAGGCGGAAAGGAATCTTGGGCCTACCAATTATTTCAACCAGCTGCATTAAAATAAAATTAAAAAAAAAATCAAATACTTATTTTATAATTAATAATGACAAAGTTCAGCAGCTTGATTTCCCTATGAATGAGCATTTACATTTAGAGAAAAAGAGAGAAAAAAGTGACAAAGAGAGAAGATGTAACTAAAGAAGGAGACATACCTTGGCAATGAATGGTGTCCTGTGTCTTTGGGAACCATGAAAGATGAAGAAGATGAGAGTGAATAAGGATGATGAAGATGGCAAGTAGAAATGGAAGCTTCATCTTTATCCCAATTCTGACACATAGAAGGAATTGGGGGAGAGCTCCATTTTCTGCTGGGTTTTGCTGTCTGAGTCAGATTCAGAGTATGTTTCTTCTTGTCCATTGGAGTCAGATTCCAGCATGTCCGTAATTTCTTCCATGGTTGAAAAAAATTCCATTATCTAGAAATGAAATAACACACAAGAGATGCATTCTACTTGGACTCCCAACCTTTTCATGAAATTGAAGTGATTTCCACAAATTACAAAAAGTTACAACATGCCTTTGACACTTTCTTCAAAAACTCTAACAAATCTACCCACAAATTGTTTTGACTTGTTAATTTCCTCCACCACTTCTGCGGGCATTATTCTTCAGCCTTCTAAGCAAGATATGTTGCTCTAGTTTGACCATCCTTACAATCCACTTTGGTTTTCCAATTTTAAACATAACATATCCCATTAATGTTCCAAATATCACTCCACATCCATAACCTATCGATACAGCTTGCCAACCAAATCCATTTTTAGACTCTAGGTTGTCTTCTTGTTGCAAGGTCAATGGTGGTGGTTGCTTTGACTCATGGTTGTTGCACGTTCTTGTCAATGGAAATCCACATAATCCCAAGTTATCGATGTATGAATCATTGTCGAATGTATTGAATTGCTTCCCTGAAGGTATTTGTCCTGTAAGTTGGTTATGTGATAGCTTTAAAACTTCAAGCCATGGAAGATCTACCAATTGCTTGGGAATCTCCCCTCTGAGCTTGTTGAAAGAGAGGTCTAACCATTCAAGATTAGTTAAATTTCCAAAAGATGATGGAATATAACCTGTAAGATTATTGTGAGAAAAGTTGAACCCCTTGAGTGAAAAGAGGCTCCCAATTATTGGCGGAATCTCCCCTATGAAACTATTGTTTGAAAAATCAATGGTTGTGAAGATAGTTTGGATTCTTTCCAACTTAATATACGACCCTTTTATCATCACACTCAAAGAATCATGATAATAACGATCTCCCATATATTTCAACCCAACTTCTCCTTCACCCACATTCTTCATGGCTTTCAAATATTTGAAATATTTTATTGGCAAAGGACCATTAAACTCATTGTTAGAGATGTCTAGGATTCGCAAATTTGGGAATGGAACTTTGGCCTTAGGATTGCCTATATGACCTTGAAATTTGTTTGATCTTATGACTAGAACCTGTAGTTTTCGAATACTTCCCAACCAATAGGGGAAGGTGCCATTTATCTTATTGTTTTCAAGATCTAGAACTTCTAAGTTTGTACAATTTTCCAAAGATCGTGGCAATGGCCCTTCCAATTGATTGCCATTAAGGTAAATATTCCTCAAATGGTTTCCCTTTGAAAATGTTGCAGGTATGGTACCATTAAGGCTATTCATTCGCAAATCCAACACTGAGAGTACATTAGAGTGTACTAAACACTTTGGAATCATGCCACTAAAGTTGTTATAAGACAAATCTAGAACTTTAAGGGAATTTGCATTGCAAATTAAAGAAGGAATTTCTCCAATTAAATTGTTATTGGAGGCAAAGAGATATTGAAGGTTAAGAGTATTTAACGTGGGGAATGTTCCTTGAAGCGAGTTGTTATGAAGATCAACAGTATCTAGGTTCACAAGTCTAGATATTGAGCTAGGAATAGAGCCCTGTAGGTTATTTGATGAGAGAGATAGAGAAGTAAGGTTCACAAGTCTAGATATTGAGCTAGGAATAGAGCCCTGTAGGTTATTTAATGAGAGAGATAGAGAAGCAAGGTTCACAAGTCTAGATATTGAGCTAGGAATAGAGCCCTGTAGCATATTATAGCTCAAATCAAGGTCCTCCAAAGAATTATTATACTTGAATTCCCCAATCTCACCAATGAATTGATTATTATCAAGATATAAGGCCTCCAAAGAGATCAAACTGAATAACCAAGATGGGAGTGTCCCATTTAGGAAATTTGAACTTAAAGTAAGATCAACTACGAGATTCAAACCACTTACGTGATTAGGAAGGGAACCAACAAGGTGATTGGCGTCAAGGTATAAATCGAAGAGATTCGGCAAGTCAAATATTGACAACGGTAGCAAACCTGTTGAATCCACAATAATTAAAAATTGTCAGTTTGATGTGTCAGCCAAAAACACCTAAAATTTATAAGTGGCAATTTTTGAATCTCACCACTGAAATTATTATCTGACAAATCCAAAACAATAATTTGTGTGAGGTTCCCAATCGATGTTGGAATTGCCCCTGTAAAATTGCAACGAGAGAGAAACAAAAACTCCAAGGACTTTAGACTGCCGATAGAATCAGGTAATTCTCCTGAAAAGTTTGTCGAATAGAGAGATAAGAGCTTGAGGGAACTACTGCTCCAATTGGACTTTGGAAAATAACCTTCAAGATCTGGATTATCCCCAAGATTAAGGGTTTGTATACATGGAAGGAGGGAGATGTTTATTTCGATTGTTCCCTGCAAGCTACAACGACTGAGACTAAGAGTTGTCAAAGAGGAGGATAGATTCATCATCGAAGAATTAGGTGTAATTGAGGACATATCTGTCTCATCCAGAAGAAGTTCCCTTAACTGGGAAAGGTTACCAATGACTCTTTTCCAAACTGGTGTTTTGATTTTTAGATAATTGGAAGAAAGATCAAGTGAAACAAGCGAAGACAACTGGGAGATTTCGTATGGGATTTGACCAGAAAAATTGGAAAAAGATAAGTTAAGATGAGTCAAACTCTGAAACCTGACAAACTCAGGTGAAATTAGGGAGGAATAAAAGTCATTCCCAGCAAGATTCAAGGTCCTGAGATGGCGAAGAAGGAAGAGGGTACTGTTGGAATGAATGGAGCCATTAAGCCAACTGCAACTAAGGTCAAGGGCAATGACATGACGAGTGGAATTGTCACAGACGACACCATCCCAAGTGCAGCAGTCCTTATCCTCCTTCCAAGACCCTGTCTTTGGATAAGAATTAAAACACATCTGACTTCCATATAAACGACGAGAAACGGAACTTTGGAGAGAAAGAGAGTGATTAAAATGGAGTAGAGCAGAGCATTGTGAGTTTGAAGACAAGGAAGAAGAAAAGGGGAATTGAGAATGGAAGAAGAGCAAGGAAAGTAGTAGACTGAAATACTTCCAACTTAAACACGTGCCCATTTTGATTTTGATTTTGATCTTCAAAAAATGAAAGACACGAATATTTGTGATGATATTGTTCACTTATCAGTAAGGCGTGCAATGGAATGAATATTAAAGATTTACATTTATATATATATATATATATATATATGCTGCCAAGTCAATCTAAGTCTTCTGTTCTTCTTTCCTCCTTTTTTATTTTTATTTTTTAATTTTTTTTTAAGTCAATCAAAATCCTTCAGTTCGAAATTACATCATTATTGTAGCTTTTGATTATCAAAAAATCATTATTGCAGCTTTATTGATCAATCATGTGTTGTACGTGGTCTACTCTTGTTGAAATATTCTCATTCTTTAAAAAAAAAAAAAAAATTGTGGCTTTATCGTTCAACCATGTTTTGTACGTGGTCTACTCTTATTCGTTAAAAATGAAATTGTAGCTTTATTTGTTCAACCATGTGTTGTCCGTGGTCTACCAAATCTTGATCAAATATTCTCATTTGTTAAGAAAAGAAAGGGTATTTTCAAGAATCATTTAAAATTGGTAAAAAACTAATTATGGACCTCACCATTGTGGGAAAATACTCATGTGAGACTATGAGACCCACGTGTCAATCTTTTATACAGAAGTCATATAAGTCACACTTGACATGCTTTTTTCTTCTAAGTTAATAGTCCAATTGATGGTAATATGTAAAGTGAAACACAAGTTATAATTTAAAGTGATAATTATGCATTCTAAAAGTTTAGGATGATAAGTGTAAACGGAGGACATAGATACAGTTTATTGTTGTAAGTGTAATTGCCCCTTTTTTTACTCCCTCCAAAGTATTTTTTTTTTTTTTTTTACTTAATAAAGTATCCTCTAAAGTCTTTGCCTTTTGAAAGTGCATGTTCTTTCTCTTTTTTTGAAATTAATGTGCACGTCCTATTTAATTTTTTATTAGATAAATCACTTAAAGATTGTCCAAAAGCATTATAGACCCCATAAAAATTTAAAAAATAAAATGCATTATTGATAGATCTTTACCAATGACACTAAGAAAATGAGACTCCCTTTAGCGTGGAGACCTAGAGCCACATAGTAATGCTACCGACACAATAAATTGACATTTTTATGCCGTAAATGTCACTTAAAATGATATTATTTTCCATTTTTTATTTTTCATTCCAAAAGTAATATTTCTTAGTTAGATACATAGATACTATTGTTTCAAAACAAAAAAAGAAGTCAATACATATATTGATTGGTATGAACGGGATTTGAACTTAGGTCTCTTGTTTGATGGCAAGAAAATTTTTATCAATAGAGCTAATTGAAACCCATGAATAAATGGTTTTGTTTCCCAAGTATAATTGATGCTCAATAAAAATAAAAATAAAAAGGGTTTTAGGGTTGAATTTTGTGGGGTCAACCCATAGGATTTATTATTTTTCTAATTTATTCACTAGAAGAATGTAAGAGATTACCTTTAAAGGAACTAGCTTGTAACCCGTGCTTATACACAAGAAATTAGACAATGGTGATAAAAAGGAATGAAAATCAATAAAAATTAAACTATTAAAGTTGCAAAATTCCTAAATTGACACAAACCCATAAGTGTTCCAAATCAGAGAATCAAAACACAAATTTATTCACATAAGATTTTTTTTTTTTTTTTTCTTTTTTGGCTTATCTTAAAAGAAAGAACAAAATGAAATAGATTCAAACACAAATGCACCAAGTTGTCAAAAAAAAAAAAAACACAGACACGCCAACATAGAGTGAGAAGGAGTGTTAATTTAGTGTTTGTTTCTTAAGAAAGTTCAAG
Source organism: Quercus variabilis (assembly GCA_030445155.1). Classification (NCBI taxonomy): domain Eukaryota; kingdom Viridiplantae; phylum Streptophyta; class Magnoliopsida; order Fagales; family Fagaceae; genus Quercus; species Quercus variabilis. Next base: position 14,953,451 of record CP129445.1, on the reverse strand, counting down.
AAAAATTGAGATAATTACTATAAATTAATATTTAAAATTGAAAAAGTTTTTTGTTTTTTTTTGTTTTTGTTTTTGAATTTTTTCAGTTAAAATTATTTTTCTATTCTTAATTAATTTATATGTTGATGTGGCATTTTTTAAATGCCGTATAAATTTTTTATTATTATTTTATTAGTCACATCAACATCTAACATGCCAACACTGCGTTCCGTTTGCCATGTATGCATTTTCCATTACTGGTTTGATGACATGGATCAAAATGGACATGATTTTTTGCTTTTAGGGACTAAGGTAGGCGTGAAATCAAATTAGAGACCAAAATGAAAATAAGCCTAAAATGTAGAGACCAAAAATTTATTTTCACCAAAAAAAAAAAAAATTCCATCTTTCTTTCCTGTCTTTTTTTTTTTTTTTACTTTTTTTCTTTTAAGTCAATCAAAGTCCTTGAATTACAAAACTACATCCACATTACAGCTTTATTGTTCAACCATGTGTTAACGTGGTCTACTCTTGTTGAAATATTCTCACTCATAAAAAAAAAAAAATTAAAAAAAAAAAAAACAAAAAAAACAAAAACAAAAACAAAAACAAAACAAAAAAAAAAAAAACAAAAATTTGTATCTTTATTGTTCAACAATGTGTTGTACGTGGTCTACCAACTATTGATCAAATATTTTCATTCATAAAAATAAAAATAAAAAGCTTCTATCTTTCTTTCCAGTCTTCTTTTTTTCTTTTTCTTTTAAGTCAATCAAAGTCTTTGAATTACGAAACATTGACATTGCAGTTTTATTGTTCAACCATGTGTTGACGTGGTCTACTCTTGTTTAAATATTCTCATTCCTTAAAAAAAAAATAATAATAATAATATTTTGGCTTTATCTTTCAACCATGTGTTGTACGCGGTCTACTCTTATTCATTCAAAAACAATTGTAGCTTTATTGTTCAAACATGTGTTCTACGTTGTCTATCTACTCTTGATCAAATATTCCCATTCATTAAAAAAAACTAAAGGGTATCTTCAAGGATCATTCATCAGTCTTGTTAAAAAAACTTAATGGTATTTACAAGAATCATTCATTAGTCAAAATTGGTAAAAAGCTAACGATGGACCTTACCATACAAAACATTCATATCTACTATCTTTAAACTATTCTATTTTACTATCTCAAAAACTACTTTATCAATTATTCTATACAATTTTATAAAAACATTGGCATTGGGTCTTGGAAATGGTATATGTTGGTGAATTTTAGCATTAAAGCGCAAAACAAACCCATTACCCAGTCTTCTAATTGCAAAATTTTTTACAATAGTGCTAAAATTTATGATGGTCCTGTAGTAAAATGGTATAAGTTTTTAATATATTTTATTCCCACTTCTCTCTCTTTCATCTCTTTCACTCTCTAGGAAAATAAAAGTTGTGTTGTATATTTGTGTAAATATATTATTTTAATATGTTGTATAAGAAAATAAAAGTTGAGATTTTGGGTGTGTTCAAAAGTATCTATGTGAGACTAATTTGAGAGTGTCATAACTATGGGATCCACATGTCAATCTTTTATGCAGAGGTCACATGAATCACACTTGACATGCTTTTTCCTTCCAAGTTAATAGCTTAATTAATGGTAGTATGTAACGTGAAACACAAGTTATAGCTTAGGGTGATGATTGTGCATTCTAAAAGTTTAGGATGATAAGTATAAACAAAGGATATAGTTTACAGTAATAACTGTAATTGCCCCTTTCTTTACCCCCTCTAAAGTATGTTTTTACTTGATAAAGTCTCCTCTAAATTCTTTGCCTTTTGAAAGTGTGTGTCATTTCTTTTCTTTTTTAAAAATTAATGTGCATGTCCTTTTTAATTTTTTATTAGATAAATCATACATTGGTCAAATCACTTGTTAACGATTGTTCAGAAGCATTATAGACCCCATAAAAATTTAAAAAATAAAAAGCATTATTGATAGGTCTTTACCAATGACACTAAGAAAATAAGACTCCCTTTAGCGTGGGGACCTAAAGACACATAGTAATGCTACCGACACAATAAATTGACATTTTTATACCGTAAATGTCACTTAAATTGATAATATTTTCCTTTTTTTTTTTCATTCCAAAAGTAATATTTCTTAGTTAGTTACACAGATACTATGATTTCCAAAAACAAAAAAAAGAGTCAATACATAAATTGATTGGTATGAACGGGATTTGAACTTAGGTCTCTTGTTTGATGGCAAGAAAAATTTTATCCATAGAGCTAATTGAAACCCATGAATAAATGGTTTCATTTCCTAAGTAAGATCGATGCTAAATAAAAATAAAAATAATATGGATTTTAGGGTTGAATATTGTGGTGTCAACCTATAGGATTTATTATTCTTCTAACTTTTCACTAGAAGAATGTAAGAGTTTACCTTTAGAAGAATTAACTTGTAACCCTTGCTTATGCACAAGAACATTAGACAATGGTGATAAAATGGAATGAAAATCAATAAAAATTAAACTACTGAAGTTGCAAACTTCCTAAATTGACACAAACCCTTTAGTATTCCAAATAAGAGAATCAAAACTAAATGAGAAATTTGCACAAAGAGAGAGATAAACCTTAGTGAAAATGATTAAAAAAATATGAAAGAAAAAAAAAATCCAGAGACAATAATTGAACATAAAGAACTATTTACTTGAACTATTTACTTAGAGAAAGAGAGAGAGAGAGGGAAGGGGCCTAAGGTAGAAAATGACTACACAGTGAAGACAACAAGCTTCTCTAAAACCTTTGAGTAAATAGAGCGAATTCGAAGCTTCTCTAAAACTTCATCAACAATTTCATAGTTTCCATTAAATAGAGCAAATTCGAAGAGTTTGGTTTTTGTGACAATCCAGTTTCTCCATTGCGGTATTTATTCAAGTTTGGCTTGGCATTTATATAGTTTTATATATATATATATATATATAAACTCTTTGGGCTTTGCATTAATAACTTATTTGGCATAAAAATTAAAAATTTTAAATGGGACAATTAGCAAAAAAAAATTGAGAATCCAATTGAATTTTGTCAGATGGGGCCTTACCTAAGCTCTTATTATTAACAACTTACCAAGCCCAACACGGAAGTAACCGAAGTAAAAGTGGACCGAGAGAGAGAGCCAATGGCAGGAAAGGAAAAGGGAAACAACAAAACCTAAAAAAAGTAATAGAAATTTCATAAAAATAGAAGAGAATAATTAGAGATGGAGAGCGAGAATCAGAAAGTGATATCGGAGGTGAAGGAGCTGCCGAGAACGATAGTGCGGTGCGTAGTGTAGGAAAAGCTGTGCAATATGGGTTTTAGGGTTGAATTTTGTAAACCTTAGTGAGAATGATAAAAAAAAATAATAATAATAATGAAAGAAACAAACAAACAAAAAAAATCCAGAGACAATAATTGAACTTAAAGAACTATTTACTTAGAGAGAGAGAGAGGAAAGGGACCTAAGGTAGAAAATGATTGCACAATGAAAACAATGAGCTTCTCTAAAACCTTTGAGTAAAAACAAAGTAACTTGCTTTTATTTTTTACTCTAAAACTTCATCAACAATTTCATAGTTTCCATTAAAGAGAGCAAATTCAAAGAGTTTAGTTTTTGTGATAATCCAGTTTCTCCATTGCAATATTTGTAAGTTTTTGACATAAACTATTCGGGTTTGGCTTAACATTTGTATAGTTTTTTATATAAACCTTTTGGGTTTTGCAGTAATAACTTATTTGACACAAAAATTAAAATTTTTAAATAAGACCATTATTTATTTTTTTTTTTTTAAATTGAGATTTTAATTAAATTTTGTCTAGTTAGGCCTTATCCAAAGCTATTATTATTAACAGCTTACCAAGCCCAACACAAAAGCACCCAAAGTAAAAGCGGACCAAGAGCGAGAGCCAATGGCGGGAAAGGGAAACAACAAAACCTAAAAAAGTAGTATTAGAAATCTCATAAAAATAGAAGAATCAGAGATGGAGAGCGAGAATCAGAAAGTGATATCGGAGGCGGAGGAGCTGCCGAGAACGATAGTGCGGCGCGTGGTGAAGGAAAAGCTGTGCAATGACTGCGATGACATGTCCGTTCACAAGGACGCCCTCCTTGCTTTCTCCGAAAGCGCTCGCATCTTCATCCACTACCTCTCTGCCACGTATCTTCTATTCATTCTTCTCAATCTCTCTCTCAATTTCTTACTTAGGTTAGGGTTTGTATGTGTTTAATTGTTGAATGTGAATTTGCAGTGCCAATGACATATGTAAGGAATCGAAGAGGCAGACTATCAATGCTGATGATGTCCTCACTGCTCTTCAAGAAATCGAGTTTTCCCACTTTCTCGGTCCTCTTAAAGCCTCACTTCATGGTCAGCTTTCAAAATCTCTATCACCCTTCTCCATTTTTATATCACTTACTTTCATTCATTCACATAAGTTGAATTTAGAACCTATATATGATCGTTATTCAAATGTATGTAGTTTTGAGGAAAATGGCTATTCTAAGGTATATTTCTTTGTTGAGGACAAACAGAAAGTTAATACAATGCCTAATGATGACCGACTAAGTTGGGGGTTTCGAAGATTGATAAAAAAGAAAGACATTTTAGAAAAGTGAATTCTGTATGCTACCTTGCTCTAGTCTTTTTACAGACAGAGAAAAGGGGAATTCTTAAAGGCGAAGAAGGGTTCTTGTCCAATTCAAAGGGTCTTTTTTTTTTTTTTTAATTTCGTTAGAAGAATCGAAGTAGAATGTTGGGACATGAGAATTTGTTGCTTACCTATTCGTCGACTTTACTTCTCTTGTGTTGGTTTTCTCCCCTCTTCTCTTCTTATGTTTACCTTTTGAGACAACAATTTTTTAAAGAGGTGACTCCCTTAAACTAAGTGGAGGATAGATAGAAGGAATAGTTTAAATGTTATGCATAACTAAATATGATTCAGTTATTAGAAAAGACACTGAATGGCCTGGATGGGATTGAGAAGTGCAATGTTGTTAACATTCTATATTTCTAGGAGGTCCTACTTTTGTTCAAATTCTAAAATTAACCCCACCGTCAGAAATTCTGTAGTGCTTTGCGTTAAAATAAACCTTGTTCATATCAGTTCAACACAATCATATAACCTTGGAAGATGATCACAAAACATGATAGGATCCAACCTCAATGGGGAGTAATGCGTTCGGCATTGTGATTAAACCATTATAAATTGAGTGAAGTTGCTCTCCTTCAAAGATAATATGAAATCTTTCAAGAATATGCATCTTTTCCCAATAAGTCTCTCTCCTATCAAGAAGGTTTGCAATGTGAAGACACCCAAAGAGCTTTTGTTTTCTGGTTGAATTTTATTATGGTTTTTCTTCCTTCCATTGTGGGCTAGATGCATTTTTTTCCCCATCTATGAGGGATATGGTCAATACTAAATGCTAGTCACTTCTGATCCTAGGGGAAAGTGTTAAGTCAGTTTTAGTTAGGTTTTACTGTTTTAGTCACAACCTATGTGAATTTATTTTAATTTTAGATAATAGATACTTCTTGGTGGTGTAAATAGAAAGGATTTAAAATATCATAGTTTTAACTTTTGCCTCCTGGGTATGAGAAGCTAATGCTGCCGCTCAAGTAGCAGTAATATTGACACAGGAAAAAAGAACCTTAGAAAAGACATCAATTTTCTAAATAGATGACTCCCTTAACCTAAGTGGAGGCAGGAGGATAGATAGAAGGAATGGTTAAAACATTATGCACAAGTAAATGTGATTCAGTTATTAGAATTGGATGGGATTGAGAAGTGCAATGTTGTTAACATCCTATATTTCTAGGAGGTACTACTTTTGTTCAAATTCTAAAATTAATCCCACTGTCTGAAATTCTGTAGAGCTTTACGTTAAAATAAACCTTGTTCATATCAGTTCAACACAATCATATAACCTTGGAAGATGATCACAAAATATGATAGGATCCAACTTTCAATGGGGAGTAGTGTGTTCGGCATTGTGATTAAGCCATTATAAATTAAGTGAAGTTTCTCTCCTTCAAAGATAATATGAAATCTTTCAAGAATATGGATCTTTTCCCAAGAAGTCTCTCTCCTATCAAGAAGGTTTGCAATGTGAAGACACTCAAAGAGCTTTTGTTATCTGCTTAGGATGATATCAGATTGACTTTTGTTATGATTTGTCCTGCTTCTATTGTGGGCTAGATGCACTTTTTCCCCATCTATGAGGATACGGTCAATACTAAATGTATAGTCACTTTTGAGCTTAGTCAGTTTGGAGAAAATGCATGTGATACTCACTCAAAAGAAGGAACTTCTGTAACAATAGATATGGTCTAAACTTCACCTATGTGTTTTTCTAATATCAAAAAGGCTCTTTACAAAGTAACTTCAGAGATTTGAATGGAGTTGATAACTCAATCTGAAAATTGCTGCCGACTGTCAGGTATGAATGGGAGATTGAACTAGGTATGGATGGACATCCTGTTTTGAGACCAAAGGTTGAATAGTATCCCATTTAAGTGTTGTCTAATTAGCATCTGGTTAAGCATTACAATAAGAATTTCGTTGTCTAACTTGAAGTAAAATGGTTTCTTTTCCTGATTATAGAGAAGAATTATATTTAGAGTCCCTATTATATTTGTCTGCACTTTGCTGTATTGTAGTAGAGTACAGCTTGAGGAAGGCACTAAAGCATTACAATAATAATTTTATAGTCTAACTTGAAGTAAAATGGTTTCTTTTCCTGATTATAGAGGAGAATTATTTTTAGAGTCCCTGGTATATTCATCTGCACTTTGCTTGATCATAGTAGAGTACAGCTTGAGGAAGTAGATAGATTGAGCTGTGGAGGTGTCTTTGAGGTAAGTCCAGTTTGCTTCCAATTGATTGCGTGCCCAAAATTTCTTTGTAAATACACCAGGAGTTGCAAGTCTCAGGTGGAGACTTATTTATTATCCCCTTTGTTCACTGGCTCAATATCGTCTTGGTTTCTGCTTGATTGTCATGTGGAATGGATCATGCTGTAGGATTTTTTTTTGTGTTTAGATAGGTTTTACTGTTTTAGTCACAACTTATGTGAATATCTTCTACTTTTAGTTAATAAAGACTTATTGGGGGGCGTAAATTGAAAGGATTTAAAATATCATAGTTTTAATATATTTTTTTTTTTAAATTTAATGTAGAATTTAATTTGAAATCACCCCAAATTATAGAGAAATTATGTAATTTATCCAAGTCTTGGTGCAAAGAGAGTGTAATCTTTTGCTGCAGAAAGGAAATAACCAATTAGCATCTTGGTGCAATGACGACTTCTAGGACCAAACTTTTATTATTTAGTATTTAATGTTTATATCTCTAATCTGTTTCTATAGCAAGGTTAATTGTCTGGTTGCTTCAAAACTATTGGCAATATATCTGTTGACAAAAAGCTGCGACCTAAGTAAGGCATTGATGATCGTTCTAATCTATAGAATGATTGGAAAATCACAGATACCCCCCCCCCCCCCCCCCCCCCCCCCCAAAAAAATTGCTTTAGAGGTTGAAATTTTTCATTCTAGTTAATCAGTGGTAGCTGGATGTATTAGGGAGGTTTCACGATGTGGCCAACATTTATCATTCTTCTTGGTTCCCTTGCAGAGTTTAGGCAGAAAAACGCAGGAAAGAAGGCTGGAGCGGCAAAGGAAAAAGAAGAGAAAAAGAAAAGGAAATTGGAAGAGCTATCACATGATAGTGGAGGTGGTGAAAGGGTAGAAAACGAAGACAACCAGGATGTCACTGGTCATGCCTGAGCGAAAACATTGATTTTTCTTGTTACTAGTTGATTTGTCGGGGGCAAAGATAAATTGTACTATTATCTTTTTAGTTAATACTTACTAGTTGTAGTAGGAAGACTGTATTGAACCATTTCTCTCATTCTTTCTTTTAGCTGAATTGTATCGAACTATTTCATTTAGCTTCGGTAATATCTTGAAGTGCTTTCATGTTAGACTTCAAGTGAGCATATCCTCCTTTCAAAAAATAATGGACATATCAAAGTACAGCTTTTGAATGTGAATTTTTCCACCCTTGTATTCTCTTCTTTCAAATGATAATTCTATGCCTTTTTTTAGGTATGATATCCCGTTTATCCTCCTTCAAAGATTATGTAATGCTTTTCAATTAACAATACCATACAGGAGATATATTAATCCCCTAGCCATTATTGGGATGAGCCCTACGTTATGAGTTTTTTCTATCCTCATGTAAGAGGTAAAGTTCAAATTCTGTAGTCCATCTCCAGGAACGGGTAAAGTTCAAATTCTCCATCAATTATCTCTTACCAATTGTGTCGACCTTTAATAGGAATTTTGGGACTCGGAAATTGCAACAATAATTAAACTTGGATTATAAGTCATAGCTAGAGGGGTCCAAGATGCAACAATAAGGAATTCGCCCTATCAGGTCTTCCATTTTAAATTAGGGAAAGGGCATTAGAGCTCAAAGGAAATATATGAGGTCTGTATGTCAAAGCCCTCGCTAAGAAAAGAACTGCATCAATGGATGCTGTCAAGAATGCTGCATCACAAGCTGCTGTAGTCCTGTTCTAAGAAATGGACCGTTAGCAGAATCATGCTAGAAGCTCTTGGCTGGGGAATTTGAGGATTGCCTTGATGAGCAAACAAAAATACCACAATTGAAAAGTTAACGAGAATTGGCAAAAAACATGTCCAAGCCCCCATGGACCCATTGTGTCCAGTAAATTGGAGCATTAAATAGGAAACAAATGACACCTATCCAAAAATGGTCACATGTCAATATCATTTCCTGTCCGTTGCTCTACTGCACTGGACAGAAGCTTTGCCCTTGTTACGCTATTTTTCTGTAGTTGAACCGTAAACAAGGTAAACAAGTCTATGATTTACCCTTCGCATGCCCTAAGCCAAACTGATATTGGCAAACTACGTATGCTAATAAAATGGGCATTGGTATGCGCTATCCTTATGGAGGAAGACAGAATCCAAGAGATATATATATATATATATAAACGTAAAACAAAAGAAAATACGTATGCTAACAAAATATGCAAAACAAAAGAAAGGGAAAAAAAAGTATAACAGATTATAATAAGCAGAAAGGTCTGAGGGCTTATAAATCAAAATTAAAACAGAATAAAACAGCTTAACAAAACTAACAAATGTCAAATGTAATAATCACTGACAAAGTACAATAATACCACTACACTCTTCAATGAAGAAGATGACACTGTTTAATTCAGATCTTGAATGATCTTAAGGTTTGACATTAATGCACACTTTCTGATGTATAATTTTTAGCAGTTAACCTGCAACTAATATGGGCGATACCTGCGCCCATGACCACCATCATTACTGTGCCTTCCCCTACTTGAACTGCCACTACTCTTGCTGCCACTCCCACCACCACCACCACCACCACCACCACCACCCCTGCCACCTCCTCTCGGATGTGAAGGTGGAGTATGTGGCTGTGCTCCTGGCTGTTGCCTGCAAGGATAAGAAGAAAATGGAACGTCAATCTCCAGGTACAACAATTACGATGTCACATAAAGCAATTCATATTTCTCCATTCATATACCAGTCTTGAGAATTACAAGTACACTTGAAATATCGATTATCGACTCACTTAAAGGTGCATCAGCCAATAATTTTGTAATTTATGCTATTTAATACCAACCAACCATTTATTTGGCTAACATATGGAACTAAAAAGACCATGAAAGTGGAAGTTCGATAAACCTTATTGTGGGCCATAAACAGCTGTAACCCCTAAAATTCACGTCACCAGTCTCTGTTTGGTAGCAAATCAATCATACAGTGCACTTAAAAGTTTGATTGGAAAACTAGTATCCTTTTGGATTGTAGAAGGGAGGGGAAAGGAGAGGAAATTTGTCAAAATGAGCTAATCAAAGAAATATTATTGTTTCCTATTCTTTATGCTGTTTCCAAGATCCAAATACCCAACATTTTTCATGAGAAAATAAACAGACCTAATCCTGGAGGAGAAATGGCTCCAAAAATTGCCTATCTGTTCATGCAAAGTAGATATAGGCTTCTTATAAAAAGCATCAGAAAGAATGAAGTGACCAACTGGCCTAGTGGGTCTTCGCAACACGCTATGCAAGTACTAGGCATTAAGAGGTAGATCATATCAAAAGCAAAAGACCTGAAGTTGAGATTCATAGAGCAATAGTTTATGGGTCCAATGGATCAAAGAAAGACTTCCAGTCCAAATTTCTGATGTAATGACACCAGAATCTGCGTAGAGGAGTTTTAAGAAACCTTTATACAAGGCCAGTGAGTTCTACCTCCACTGGAACCCCCTCCCCTCTCCTTATAAGTGTTAGGTGGAGGGTGAGATTGTAGCTTCAAGACTCAATGCGTGTGTGTATAACTTACCCCACCCAAAAAAAAGAAAAAAAAGAAAGAAACTGTCATATAAGGCTCATTGTAATGCTACAATCCTAACCCTCATTTAGTCCCAAGAGGAGAGGAAAGGGACAATCCAAGCACTTAATTACGCATCATTTTAATCTTAGGAATTCAATTCATCTAATTAGAAATCAAAACCCTAATCACATGACCTTCTAAAGAGACCAAAAACGTATATCTCTCTATAAAACTGTAAATTAGAGAAAAATACATAAACAAAAATTTCCAAGTGGGTCACAGTCAAGTTTTACCTGGTATATATAGTTCTTTATTAATACTACACTAGTCAATAACTTCTTATATTGGATTTATATTTATATTCTTTTTGATAAGTAGAATGTAGAAACCATATATGGGATTTATACTGTAACAATCCCACTATCAAATTATATAATCCCCTCGTGCTTAACATGCACCTCAAATTTTATATCAATCACATGCCATTTTCCATCCAATCAATAAATTCGTGTTTGTTTGTGCTCACACATGCATGCATTTGTGTGTGTGGACCCCCAATATTCATATCAATTAGATGTTATTTACCATTGCATATGTGTGTATCAGATTTCATATCAATCAAACGTCATTTACTCATTTACCAACTAATCGATAAATTCGTGTGTGCGGGTGGGCTGTCCGAGCATGTGCGTTTGTGCGTGTGTGTGTGTGTAAAAAACAGTTATAATTAAACTCATAATAACTAGATAACCAAATCTAATAAACCAAAGGCCCATTGGGCTTACTTAGGCTTCTTAGATCTGCATCGCTAAATAAATCGATTACATGCCCAAGCAGTGAATATTAATGGATACTAAAGCCGTTAAAAATGGACAAGAGATAAGGAATTTACATGAAAAGAATTGCAGGTGCATAATTAATAATGTAATATCTGTAAGAATAAGCCTGTCTATAGCATGGATGTGCTTACAGAACATATCCGATCCGTCCATCAGGCAAAAGCATTGGCATCATTGCCAAACCAGAAGGAGTTGGTCCCCTCCCATACATCATGGGCTGCAAAACATGTCCAGGTATCAGCAAAAATCTAGATTCGTCAATTACAAGTGTAAAAAGTAAACAAGATGAGCAAAATTTATTGCAGAGGTACTCAACAGTAAAGCACATATATAATATGTAATAGGCTAATAGCACTGTTTAAAGACCAATAACAAGTGATTTCATTTTATTATTTCATATTATATATATGATAGAAATTTCCATCCTAAAGGCGCCACACTACAAGGGAAGTCCTTGGGTCGAGTCTTTGTGAGTTCATCCCAAACAAAGAGAACCCCTCCCCAACACACACACATGCACACACACAAAAATGAATAAAACCCCTCACCCAGCCTCTAAGAGAACTCCAACAACATAAAGTACATATACACGTCATTATGTGTGTGGTAGAGTGTAATCCCCCACCCACCCAACACCAAAAAAATAAAGAGGAATGAAACCCCCCACCCAGCCCAAAGAGAACTCTAACAACATAAAGGATATTTAATACATGTATACATAAATAAATGCATGTATAAGTAGCATAGGAGAAGCGGCTAAGTAGGCTTCTCAACTTTAAAATGACCAAATGTAAGACACCAGCACATTTTCTCAATTACAGGCCTTGTATATATAGGCAGAGTTTAATTCCTATGAAAACTCCAAATTGTTATCCACTTGACTCTTTTTTGGGTGGGATGGGAAGAGAGGGAGGGGGGGGGGGGGGGGGGTGGGGGGTTTCAACTATCACCCCAAACTATCTCAATTGCCGCTATGTCAAATAACTAGTCTCTTGGGATTCAACCAGAGGGACCTGGCTAGAACACAGAGCAGAAATTGCATCACTTTACTTTAAATTTATCAATGTAAATATATGACGAGCATATTGATGAGCTACTAGATATTTTTGGGAATTTTTTGAATGAAATAAAAATTTTAAGTATTTACTATATTCATTGGAACATTTGCTAAGTTCCTTGGTTCTAGCCTACAAAAAGGTGTTTTGGGAGCATAAGAGAGATCCGTCATGATGGTGGTTATTAGACATATTGCTCTTTGCCTCTCTATTCCCACGTGCTCTTCTTATCTTTGCTTCATTTCCCAAACCATCATCTTATTTCTTCAAGTCTAATTATTTTCTATCTTCAACTCTCATGATAATGAGAGGCATAATTACCAAAAAGCAAGGAAGAAAAAAGACAGTGAGGTTCTTTGAAGACTTTTCAATTGTTAAGTTACACATGCGCCCAGCAAGTGTTGAGCCCACAATGTAATTCTCCACCGTACTTTTACAAGTAAAGAAGGCAGCATTTAAACTAGAGTTCATTAACAATCAGAAGACCTTATTAGCCACCATTGTTTCTTACATACTGTTCTCTCTAACATCCTTTTCCTTTCCTCATACCCACCACCAACCATCTTGGAAGACTGCATTGCATTGTCACCCTCCCATTTTTTCCCATTCCTACTTCTTATCCTTGGATGCACAGATATGGACATTCGATTCAGGAAACAACACAGCGTGAATACGGTGGGGAGACAAAGTAAAGAGATATGTATTTATAATATGTATGCCAACAAATTCCTTAACCAGTTCTATCAATCAGAATGCAAGTCAAAAACAGAAACTTCTTCCTTCATTCTCTCTCTCTCTCTCCCCTTATCCTAGTCTTCTGTTTCCTTTCTAAGAGGTCACCTCTCTATATATATATATAAAGTCCCTATACTTTTTTATAATAACATGAAGAACCTCATTTGGAGAAGGTATATATTGGTTTCTAAGGAGTTCCAATAAATATCTTTTACATAGACCAAACAAAAAAAGCCCTCATTTTCTAAAGTAGATATTACAAGCTTTTCCTGCATATTGTATTGTAGTGTCTTTAATATATTTTTTCTTACCTATCAAAAACAAAAAGTAGATATTACAAGCTTTCCCAATCTGTGTCTAGGCCCTTCTTGACCATATCAAAAACATTTTTCATGATGATTCATTCACTTCACTCACTCTTTTTTTAATTGCAAAGTTATATATTCACCCAGTGGAACTTGATCCACAACTCACCCTTGATCCCATTATTGTAGGAGGAAGAACATGCCATCCAGCCGAAGGTCATTGGCAGTTATCACACTTCTTTTTAGATAATAATAGTTAAGAACTTCAGAGTATTTGTGTATTCATTTCATATATAAAGTTGTCCAAGGCACTCTGAGACCCTACTAAGGCTTGAAGCCAACGCAAGAAAACAAGCATGCATCAATAGAAACAAAAGGTACTCTAGAAGATTTGCTCAGGCCTGTTCACTTTAACTTAATCATCTGGTATCTTGAAATCTCTTTGCTTGAGGGGGTTGGAGTGAACTTCTGAGAGAGTGCTTCACAAAAGAGATCCTTGGATCTTTTAAAACATCTTATTTTGGGTATTTTATTTCAATGGGCTCGTATTTTTTTTTTTTTTTTATCACAACTGAGCACATTAGGATTGTACGAAAGCATTTGGATTTTTAGCATGTTCACCCTAAGAGTTTACACCCACCTCACAAAGAGATGCAAATTTAAATAAAATCAATAAAACAGACTGCAACTTTTGAATCAAAACTACCAACATATTTTTTCAGGCTATGACCTAAAAGTAATGTACAAAAGCAGCAATAAATATTCATGTAAAACACCTAAATCATGACAGTTACTGAACAAGGCTCAGAATTGATATTATCTACATAAATATTCCCTTTATAAGAAAGAACATACACAAATGAGTAGAGTGACACATTTAAACAGTACTCACCTGTGCAAAGCCTGTGGCACCATATCCTGCACCACCATATCCTGCACCAAGAGCACCATAGGGACCACCAACCAAACCATAACCAACACGAGGTGGATAACTTGGAAGCAGTCCTGCCTTCTGTGAATTTGATCCTCCAGACTTTTGATCTGCCTGTGGTTTTGCAAGAGAACACTCCAAAACTTGGCCTGTAAATCAGAACAAACCAAGCAATGTGAATGACTAATTTAATTTTGTTCGAAAAAGGTAAAATGCATTAAGAAACAAATGAATGATCACCGTCAAGTTCATATTTTTCTGTATTCTTCAGCGCCTTCATGGCACTTGACCTCTCCCCAAAATGTACAAAACCTATTCTACTTTTTTCCTGTCCAGATTTTGCGGGTGGCAGAACCACTTTTGTGATTTTCCCATGATGTTCAAATAGCTTCTTTAGCTGGTCTTGGGTAACATTCTTCGGTAAATTCTTCACATATACTGCCTTCACCTGTACAATACAAGCTTAAGTTCTTCAAGAGCAATGCCCCAACAATAGACTGCAATGAAATTCAACTACCACCAGATCCTGAAAACTAGTTTAGAACAAAAGAAGACAACAGTCTGACATATTTGAACAACTACTAAAAGATAGTCATGTGGACCAGGCACAGATCATAGGTCAAACAATACAATAAGTGTATGTTATCCCCTAAAAAGTCACCTGTCAAGTTCCTCCTCAGGGCTATTATCAGGGGGGAAGAGCCAGTTGATTTATTATTCTAATTTATCAGTACTATCTCCTTGTACTTTTTCCAATAGTGAATTTTTGGAAGTGGCAATCTCATTACATGCAATTCCTACAGATCTAATGAACTACATAACTTAATATTATTTACCAATATCCTCTTTTAACATTTTTGTTTTCCATGTGCCCACTAAGATGGATACTTGTAGAACTGATATAGGACATTATTGGCAGAAAATGGAGATAGCAGAAAACAAAGAAGAACAGGAGAAATCCCAGGCTTCACCATCTAGAATCTGCCTAAACCTTAGGCTTCACCACCAAGCTTAGAGAAACATCTTTAATAAATAAATAAAATTATTCAAATTCTACTGCTTCAACCATTCCTAGAGTATCTTTCTTAAATGTTTCAAGGATTACATTAAGCCACAATTACATCCCCTAAAATCATATGATTAAATCCTCAACAACTTCATTCAACAAAAAAGAAAACAAAGAAGAAGAAAAAATCTTTTTGAAGCTTGCACCCATCACCAATGTCAAGCATTGACAATGGCATTGATGTTCCCAATGGCAGAGGGAGGGGGGGGGGGGGGGGGTGGAGGCATGCCCCCAACCCAAAAAAAAAAAATCTGGCTCAGCTCCAGTTACTTTAACTGAAATAGTTGGTCCTCAAGTATGGACAGGAAGCTATGACTTTTATATAAATGAAGGAAAACATTTACAAGACCTGTGAAGCAGCAGAAGAATCAGCATTCTTAGGGTCTGCCCAGCTCACAGTTGGGGCATTATCACCTAGCTTAAATTTGGGATTCATCATCTTCTGCCTTGAATATTCAGCACATGCATGGTTATGGTAGTCAACAAAAGCAAAGCCCCGGTTATTGCTTGGATTCTTTGCATCCTGTGACCAAGAGTTTAATAAATTCAGTACAAGACACTTGTAACTGGCACAAAAGAACTAAACCACTGGCTGTGGTAAAACATAAATTTTTTAAAGGCACTAGGAATTCTGAAAATAAACAAAAATGAAATAAATGATCTCAACTATTAATAATAACTACCCTAAAGACATATAACTAGTTCATACTGACCTTAACAAGTTCCACAGCAGTAACTCCAGGCCCAACTTCCATGACAACCTTCCTTAGATCCTGCTCTCCCCAGCTTCTAGGAACATTACCAATGAACAAACGGTGCTTTGCTTGAGATGTTGAACATTTTATTTTTTTCCCCTGGAGAGAGAGTTTACACAAAAGCATTCAACAATTGCAGCATACATAAATAACAGCAATTGGCCATAATAATAATAATAATAGAAACCTTTAAAAAGCTCTAAGGAATACTTATCTTAATCTTTTAGCTAACAATAATAATTTTAAATCAAATTCAATTTTCAACTTGTCAATAAGTCCTCAGCTTATGTGGGGAAAAAGGCAATAAGAAATGATGCACAAAAGGTTATGTTACCTTGAATTCAGTACTATTCAGCTCATCAATAGCTTTAGAAGCTAATTCTGCACTTCTAAAGGTCACAAATGCAAAACCCTTGTTCTCACCAGAATCTTTGCCTTTCATAATCCGAACCTGTTGTCACAGACCATAGTGGCATTGATATAAATCTTCACAAAAGGAAATTACAAGATTGCTTTCTATAGAAATGGAGCTAACCTCTGTAACTTCCCCTATAGATCCACAAAAAAGCTCCAAGTCCTCCTCTGAAGCATCATGGGGAATGCCACCTATGTACACTTCAGAACCATGTGGAGGAAGGGCAAGAAGTTCAGCATGTTTTTTTTTCTCGTCCTCATCTTCAACCTTCACCTCATCATCAGCTCCATTGGCATTATCGGTATCCTCCTCTTCTACTTCCTCCACCTCCTCCTCCTCCTCTTCTTCTTCCTCCTCTACTTCTTCCACCTCTTCTTCTATTTCTTCAACTTCCTCTTCTTCCTCTACTTCTTCATACTCAACCTCTTCTTCCATCACCTCCTCGGGATCATTGTCCTCATCAAGTTCAACTTTCTCATCGGACTCAACTGGCTTTTCAGGCTCACTTGGCTTTTCCACTTCAACTGGCTTAGCATTTGCCCTTGTCCGTGGCATCTTATGTATCTAACTAAACACGCTGGCAAGGCAACTGTGAAGAAGGCACAGAGGCCAGAAGAATTTATGGGAAGAAGTATACACATGCCGAAAGGAGGAAACAAAATGAAAGGCCAAAAGGAGTTGCAGAGTATGATTTTCAGTGTTTTTGGTCAACAGGGTATGAATTTCAACTGAACCCACGTGATGAGATAACGACTCAAGGGGGTTGCAATGTGAAAGACTTTTACCAATGGGAAAATGATAACATTAGTAGCAGTACTAACAAGACCGGTAAAAGAGATTTCTGAATGATACTTATAATGATCATGAAGGTGGTGCAAATTTTCAAATCATGAATTTCTTGAATCAGAATTAGGCTGCTGTAAAAAAACATATAGGCCAAAGCAAAAAAAAGGCTTTCACTATCTTCATCCCAAAGGGTGCACATAACCCCATAAAATTTAAGAATAGCAAAGAAGCACAAAATGTAACCAAAAAATAATAATAATAAAAAAATTAAGGATAATTGAATTAAATATGGAGACAATTATAATGCTTCACGTTAATCCAAGGCGACACACCATGCTCAAAAGAAGTTTCCAGGGTTATGCTCAAGAGTCATTCAGATATGAAAGGAATGATAGAGCTCAAACAAAAAGGAGAAAAAAGCCACAAAAATGGTCCAATTGTAGAAAATAATACAGTTCCAAATAAACGTACCAATTTTGTGCACCTTCCTGCAATAAATTTAGACATATAAGTTGAGATCAGGTATTTGCAATGGACATTATAGACATGTTTTACATAACCAGTACACACAGTATCAATAATTAAAAAATTTATTTAAAAATAAATAAATAAATAAATTCTTAAAATATCTCCTCAAAAGTAACATAACCCAATACTTGAGACTACTAATCATAAGACACAGGAGCATCAATAAACAATAGCATGCCATCTTTGTTTACAGACTACACAGTACATTCTTGATAAAGCAGAGAAGGAATATAAATCTACTATAAATTAATTTCATTATTTAAGGCAACTACGGACTATCTCAAATAGCATACATGAAGTATATAATACCAAACTGTTATCCTAGGACTATATAACGTAGAAGAAATATTCAACTGTCTACCATAACCCAATTAAGCCAAACCCTTCCCTTGATTATAAGAAATTAAGAACCAATCTAAAATTCAAAACCCCAGAATATCCAAGTCAAATATATGTCCCACCAAAACACAATAACAATCATTTACCAAATTCACCCAATTACTCATATTAAATCTACACACATGACCTTTTTTTTTTTTAACTTGACACCGACAAAGGGTTATCCGTAAAATTCCCTTTTCAGAACATTATATTCTTCCACCATATCATCAGATCATACATTGACACTACTTAAGAAAGTTCATAAATAATTTCACGCATTTGTGTATATTTAAAATTAAAAAAAAAAAAAGTCACAACGTTTTCATATCCAGCAAGTTCCTTTAAAATGTGAGAGAGCAATAAATAAACATGCAATATCCCTCTCTACATAACCGGAATTATAAATGTAACAGTAAACATGTTTTTTCATATAATAAGGATTTCGAGCTCCTTGATGAAAACATCTTATTATACCATTTTTAAAACCAGAATGAATAGATATTTTCTTCTGCAAACAACTAAAAATTGGTTATAAATTTGTGGGTTCCATAAGCCTTTCCATTTAAGGAAATCATTGACATGGCCAAATGACATATTTTTCAGAAAACAGGACCTCTTCAGAAGATCCATATAGAATACAAATCTCTACTAACTACCAGGTTACCAGTAAGAAACAGTAATGTAATGCCACTATCATTTCCCCTCAATCTTATCCAGCTAGATAAACAAAATTAACCTACCCAAAAGAGTAAACAAACTATATTTCCATAAACACACACAAAAAATTTAGAATCACAACAGGTACAAATCCAATCAAGTTCAAGTCCAAAGTTCCTCATACTTGAGGAGCTAAAAATTCATGTATCTCAAAAAGCTCATGCAATAGCACACCAAACCAAACCACACCACACCCTACAAATTAAAAACCAAAAAAAGCTCCAAACTTTGGAAACCCCAGTTGAAATGCGCAAAAACCCATCTCTTAAATACCAAAACTAAGCTCAATCTGCATTCAATTTCAACCAAAAAAAAAAAAAGTCACATTATGTTGCCACTATGACAATCACACCCCAACAAATCAAACACATAAAAAACAAAAACAAAAACAAAAACAAAAAAAGAGTAAAAAGACAAAAGGTGAGATTTCATCACACAAAAGGCAAATTCTAGAGAGAGAAAGTGAGAGTTTTAGAGAGAGAGAGAGAGTACCGGAGAAGCTACCTGCGGAGACTTTTTTGAATGTTAAAGTTTGAACAGCGAAGACTCGGAAAAACTGCAAGATCCAATTATTTTTTGCTTTTAGTATGTAATAAAAATAATTATTGCTTTTTTATCTTTTTATTTTTTATTATTTACGGATAAGAAGCCCTAGACTAACAGTAATTACGTTATGAGCCCAAGAGAGTTTTATGTAAATTTTGGGGGCCCCGAATTATTGTGAAGGGGATTTTGTAATAATTATTAATTTTGCAGAAGATTTATTAACTTTTATTTTTTTGCCAAATTGGGGCTCCCTTTATTTTATTTTACAATTTTGACAAAAAAAATTTGAAGGTCTTTCATTGCAGAAATTGGGTTTTGTGAGCAACAATTATTGGGTCGGGTATCTTTTCAACGGTAAAATATAGAGGAATGTTGGAGTACTCTTCTAAACATATAAGTTTCAATATTAATAGATTCTCAAAAAAAAAAAAGTTTCAATATTAATAATAATAGGAATTTAGGATAATGGGTCATTTATAACAAGTCATGGCCCAGTTAATGGTTTTTATTTTTTAGATACAACAAAATTTTCAATTTTTTTGGTATTTGCTTCAAAATGATCGTTCTTTAGTCCTTAATTCTTAGTTATAAAAAAATTATAACAAAAAAACAAAGCAAAATTCAAACTCATTTCGTATGATATGTTCTACTATAAAATAGCAAGTGTAATTTTCTTGTCAAAATAACAAATGATTAGGAAATGTTTTCTTTTAATTGTTCTCTTTTTCCATTTGAAACTGTACAAACCTTAAATCTCTAAACCTCCACATAAATAATTAATTTCTTTTTTTTTTTTAATTTTAGCAACATAGGTTTTTTTTTTTTTTGAGTTTGTATTAAATTTATAACAATAACAATATAAATCATGAATTCTTTTAAGCGGTTTAAGTTAATTGAATTTGTGTCAACCCAACATGTTTAATGTTACGTAAGTTGAAATGAGTCATGTCACATTCATATCAACCGGCTTATTTATTTAGCGTGTCAAATGAAAAGTTTCATGTCAACTCACTTCATTAGCAAGTCGTGTTAGGGTTAAAAGATCATAACATAATTATTAAATGAGTCGGGTTTAAGTTGAGTCATTTAGTCGAATACTCTTATCTCAATATGACACAAACATGACACGTTAACTCGAATTGACACCTATATTATAACCCAATGATAATGAAATCCTTTATAATGTCCCATATCAATAGTTAGCTGATTTTTCTTTAATAATGGACTCAAATTCTAAATCCCCCTCCCATTATACTATCAAATTATTATTTATATATATATATATATATATATATATGTACTATCAAAGTTTTTATTCTTTTATTTTTATAGCCAATTAAAAGTTGTTTAGCATCTAAATTACGCATTTCAAACACAGGATTTAAATCCCTATTTATTAGGTTTATTTAAAGGTACAAAGTGCATACTTTTCATACACCTTTTTTCCTTTGCCAAACGCTACTCCTATTCCTCGAAGGCGATATGCACATGGCTCGTTTTAGTGATAGGGGGACTCGATTGTAAGCTAACAGGCCTCTCTCAAATAAATAAGCAAAAATGGGCTGTGCTCCTCCATATTTTGTCTCCTTGGCTTTGTGAAAGGTTAGAAAAAAAAAATAAAATAAATTTATAGATGAAATAAAATTTTAACGTATAGAGTCTACTTTATGATAAATGTTATTTTTTATCAGACTAAGACACATTAGTTTTTTATGTGAACAGTATTTGAATCTCTTATCTCTTAATGACACGAATTAGCTAAACAATTAGAAAGTTTACTTAATTATCTGACTTGCTATATTACTTAACATTTGACTTTACTTAGAATAATGTCCGTGACTTCTGTACCAACCCACATGTGCTTACCTTTATGAAAGGACTATCATAATATCATTTTTATTTTCAGGGAGGATTATCTTAATATTTATTGGGCATGAGTATATTATCCAATTCAGATCAGCTCCCAAGTCGTCCAGGCCACTTCCACATAAAAATGGTTTTACTTCCATGTAAGACAAACATCTTTGCATTTTTTTTTTTAATAGGAATCTTACATGTTTGGTTTGGGTGAAAAGGCGAGCGAAAGCAAAGGAGAGAGGAAAATGGGGAGGAAAATGTTATTTTCCTCCGTTTGGCTCAGCAGAGAAAACTGAAGGGAGGGAAAATAGGAGAGAGAACAAGTCACCTAGGCCCACAAAAATTCATCTCCCCAAATTGGGAAGAAAACAGAGGAGAGAAAAAGCTCCAATCTTGAAATGACGCATATACCCCCTTAATTGTCCATTTGAGTCAAGGTCAGCCAAGTCATCGTCGCCCTACACCGTTCATCAAAATTTCATGCCGTCGAGTTCGCCACCCACAAAATTTTACGCTGTTGACTTCACCACCCACAAAATTTCACTTCGCCACCCACAAAATCTCATGCCGTCAACTTTGCCACCCACAAAATCTCACATCGCCACCCACAGAATCTCATGCCATTGACTTTGCCACCCACAAAATTTTACATCACCTCCCACAAAATCTCACAGGTCACCTTTGCCACCCACAAAATCTTGTTTCTTATTCCTGTGATGTCCTCTCTGTGCTCTAGTTACTGGAACTGGATATGGGACCATGGGTAGACGAAAGGTTGATATGAATGGGTTTTGCTTTTGTTTGTTTCTATTTTTCTATACGTTCAAGTGTGTGCAGCAGTTTTTTTTTATATATACATAATCTTTTTTATTTAATAGGTAAGGTGAAAATTTTATTAAATTTGTATGTAGAGTTTTTTTATAAGAAATAGTTTGTGTAATATTCCTAAAAAAAAATATGTAATTAAAAAAATTAGATTGACTTGCTTATAAATATATTTATACATTTGTGGGTAATATAATTAAAAATATAAATATAATATTTTAAATAATAGGGGTATAAAAGTAAATTTATACCAACTATATTTTTCATCCTCTCATTTTTCTTCTCATCCAAATAAACAAGTTTTCCACCCTCCACTTTTCCATCTCTCCAACCAAACACACACAAGGGAAAACTAAATCTTTTCTATCCTCTCACTTTTTCATCCTCTCATTATTTTTTATCATCCCACTTTTTCATCTCCTCAACCAAACAAAGCCTTAGAGTTTAGACATGGTTATAGCCAACGAGAATAGATTTAGAAATGAAATATTCCTCATCGCCATTCAATTGTTTGTTGGTGTTTTCATTACTAGGAAATTATTTCTTACCAAAATATCTTAAATATGTATTTTCTAACCCGCATAAGAGCTAAAAAAATCCCAATGTTAGTAATATTTTTGCTTCTCGCATGAATGATAAGTCTTACCGTGAATTTAATTATGAAACATTCCATCTCCTCCCTATAAATATCCATAGGCTTACAATAAAAGGGGTAAAAAAACCTCTCACGACATGCTTGTCTGTGACAAGGGTCCTCTTTTAGCTTCTCTCTCACCTCCTTTGCTGACCACACACCCTTGCCCACCATCTCCATGGCATGGATACAACATTTTTTATCTTGAATCAATAGTTAGATTGATTTAAGAAAAAGGGTCAAGACTGACATCTCTTGATCTTTCACCCCTGTGCTCCCTTAGCTGTGGTCTTGGACACAACTCTCTGGCAAGCGGCAACCATTTATATGCCAACCTCACTAGATGGACTTCCATCATTCTCATATGTACACAATCCCAGCCATGCCAATGCCAAATAGGGGGAAAATATGTAACAACATCATTCATCTCTTTAAGTTCAATGGTTTTGTCAAGACTCCATAAATAGTTAAATGCTTTGCAGCAATTTGTATAAATAGTTAAATCCCATTGAAAAGGATAAATTGCCATTAAGTGCTGTGGACTTAAGGGAAAGAGTTGGTTCTAAAAGTGATGTCCAGAAGTTCCATAGGCACGGAGAGATCAAAAGCTTACTAAAGCAATAGAATTAAAAAAGCTACACATAAAATATCTGACCATTCGTGTGCTAGTCTTTCCAACATTATTGCATGTAAATCAAGAAGACTTGAAAGTTAATATCAGCTATCACCTGCTGGCTCTGGGGGTCCTCTTGCTACTCGCATAGCAGAATCAAAATGTCTACTTGGCCTTGCAGGGTCTACAAAAATGGCACGTCCATCTAGAAACTGCAAAAATTATCACTGTTCACATTATTAAATGAACTGGAGAAAAAAAACAGAGGAGGAGAAGATCATGTAATCTTGCCTTCCCATTCATGTCCGTCAAGGCCCTCTTGGCTTCATCCTCTTTAGCAAAACTCACATACCCGTAACCTTTTGATCTGTTTCTGACTTTATCCCTTATTATTTTAGCTGGAAAAGGAGAAGAGCTGGATGACTAAAGATAATCGATATGGAAAAATACATTGATGCTAGGGTTGGCAGTAACAGCAGTTACCTTCAGTAACTTCACCAAATTTTGAAAAGGCTTCAGCCAAGGTCTCTTCTGTGGTGGAGAAAGATATATCTGCAACAAATTCAAAACCAAAAAAGAAAAAATTAGAAGCATATGTGCAACAATTCATGAGTTATGAATAGCAAAAGAGTTGTAAAGCTGGGTGTGTCAATGGATAGAGCTCCAAGAGTAAAGAAAATACTGTTTTAATATTGTTTACTCAAGAGTAATATTGTATGGCCCAAATATTCTAGATACCTTACACATACATGTGTAAGTGTGTGTTTTACATTCAAGATATTCCATCAAAATATCATAGCAAAGTTCATCTGATTTTCCCAATTTAAATATTGCAATAGCATAGTTTCTTTATGTATCAGAATTAAGCTCAAATGGGACAGAAAAAAGTTATCAGATGAAATTAAACTTTGATAAGCAAACCCCGCTTTGACACTGGATATATAGTACACTGTAACAAAACAAATTATACCCCCTATCCAGCTTAGAAACAAGCTGAGAATGACCCTAAGCAGATGCACACTCAGCAGCCATCCTTCAACAGATTAATAGATGCTTATAATGAGAATCTGATAAAAGGGGTTGCAGTAGGTTGTTTAACTATGTATCAAAATTTCGGACTCAACAATATCACTTGTGCCTATCTGAAAAATATAATTCCTTAGGCATTGCAATAAAGCTTAATTCTGATTGAGGCTTAACCATTATGAACCTCAAGCATCAAATTTTCAGTCATATTTTCATCAGATAGGCAACAAGACGAAGTAGTAGTACATCCTCAGCAGATACAAGAACAAGGGTCTGCACTCTGCAGTATAACCACCAAATAACTCTACCAATGAATCAAGAGTGTAGTTTTGAAGTCATGGAATCTTATCATATACAAGTAAGCAAAACATGAAGAATTTGTCGATCTCTATTAGGAACATAACATAACAGAAACCCTTTTTTGAGGGTCATAAATGATAATTGCTCCCGTCTAACCTCTACCCTTTTCTTTTGATGACTTAAAATCCATAAAATGTATGGTTAAAAAATTGACGAGGTTGTGGCTCTGCCAGGTATTGTTTGATGAGGACTCTAATCCATACAAGTTGCTATAATTCTATATACTTCCACTTTATAACTGGACAGAACTCAATCCTAATCCAATGGAGCAGGATTTTCAGTTCAATTGTAACAGTTCCTGTTTTATACAATAACATACACACTCATAATTGAGGACTGAACAGATTTCTTTTCTATTCAGTCCTACCTAATTTTCAAAAACTTAAAACCCAAAATCTAGATATAAAGCATAATCACCAAGATATTGAATCAAAGCTTGCTAATAATATATAGAGAGGCAAAGGCAAAAGTTACTAGCATTACAGTAGATTTCAACAAATGTACAAAGCTCCCACTTTTGCAGCCTTACCCAATTCTTTTTTTGTTTGGAAAGGCTGATTCCTGGACTCAAATCCGCAACCCAGCCCTTTTGGTGGAAGGCACAGGCTGAGAAATCCCTCCCTTTTTGTTTTATATATCAATTTTTTTTTTAAGAACAAAAAGTTTTAGCAAAGTAATGATAACAACTAGAATTTACCACCCAAAAAAAATTGATAACAACTAGTGAATAGTTTTGTTAGTTAACTAGTACTTGGTTTCACAATGTTGTCCATCAGGGGTAAAATGTTAAGATTCTCGATCCCCACATTTTCTCAGGTTTGAACAGAGGCAACTGATGCTCAAAAACCTTAATTTCAGAGAGAGAGAGAGAGAGAGGTGGTACCATACCTTTGACGAAAAGCTTAGAAGAGAATCCTCTGAAGAAGAATGGTAGTTGAGGGTTGGGGTGTGAGATATGTGTGTATAGGTTGTGGGATATTCCTCTTAAAGCCGCCATTATTGTGTGTGTGTAGAGTAAAGGGCAGCTGTGTCTGTGAGTCTATGGTGCAGTTTGGATTCGGCGTCCGCGTTTGCTGCTTCGCGTTTTGCCTTCTTTTCTTTTCTTTTTTCTTTTTTTTTTTTTTTTCTTTTTTTCTTTTTTTTTTTCCGCTAACGTTGACTTTAGAGGCAAAAAAAAATTACTGTGAACAGTGCATGTACTGTTTACGTAATAAAAAATATTAAAAATGGGTCCCATAATACTATTTACACATTTAAAAATTATTTTGCTACAGTGTTTTCAGTTTTCAGTTTTCAATTTCAGCAACAATAAACTCAATCCAAACGGACCCTATATGAAGCGTGAAGAAGAAAGAGGAGGAGGAGGAGGAGGAGGAGGAGGAGGTATTACTATTAGAGTATTACTATTTGCTGAATAATCACTTTGCTTCATCACTGAGACTCATCAGTGCGTCTCTATAGACTCTATACCCAGAAGCTCACATAATTTGAGTTTTATTTATTTATTTATTTATTTATTTATTATATAAGATAGAATTCCCCTCTAAATTTATTCACGTGTGAAGCTCCCTCTAAAAACTTGAAACTCGACTCTTATTTTTTACACTTCACAAATACTTCTACATATAGAGTGATCATCGCACTAAGAATATGCAATACTTCTACATATAGAGTGACCATCGCACCGAGAATATGTTATAGCCCTGTTTGAGAATTGAGACCAATGCGTTCATTTTTTTACCCGCAGTCACGGAGAAGGGCCCAAAAGGAAATTAATTGGGGAATGGGCTTTGGCATTTCATGGGCAAGGTCCATAGTTTTTTTTTTTTTTTTTTTTTTGGGTAAGAAAAAGTTTAGGTGAGGGAAGGCTGCTCCATACGGGGCTCAGGCAAGCAGCAAGTCTTAAAAAAGATTGACATTAGACTTATAGATCGTCCATCAAGGAGGGCTGCTGGCAGTAGGACTTGAACCTAACCTTTTTTGGCGAAGTGTTCAAGCCTTACCAACTGAACCAACTTTCATTGACAGATCCACATTATTTTGCACACCCATAAACCGATCAACCAGGTTGATTTGCAGGTCGACCCTTCTTTGGCAGGTCCAAAAATCTTCAATCCATACATCACACGTGTACTTTTTTTAAATATACTTTCCAATAAATACTCTATCTTCTTCTTTTTTTAATTCTATTTTAATTTTTTTTTCCTAAGATAAAGAGGGCCAAGTGTATGAGAAATAAAATGATTTTTTTTTTTTTTTTATTGGTGTGAGAGAGTACACCAAATATTTTAATCCCAACAGTATGTTTAGGGAAGCTATAGCTTTCCACACCAAGATAGTCACTAGTCACTGTAGCTCATCCAAACAATTTTCCTAAGATAGAGAGATTGTTGGAGCTTAATTTTGAGGGCCGGTATATAAAATAAAAAGATTTTTGGTTTTTCTTAGTCTATCAGAGATGCTCCTAGAATTGGGATTTGAGATTAGATTATTCAAGCTAGGTTATCAATAACTTTTACCATAAATATGATTTTAATTTCCCAAAATTAGAATTCCATTAAAAAAAATACTTGCATATTGAAATCTACTCTAAAATAAAGTGGAACTTAGATCCAGATCTGGTTTGTAAAAAGTTGTAGAGAAAAAAAAAATGATACTAGAATGTTATGTATAATTATATATCTCTCTATTACATATGAGCGCCTTGTAAGATATATGTGCTGCTTGTAAGACACACCCTAATTCTCTAGGGTAGGAAAGAGTAGAAATTAAGTCCCTTTTTCTTCTATAAATAGGTGCTTCAAGAGGCATTGTATGATACAAATAGAAACGGTGCAATATTGAGAGACAATGAACAAAAGAAAGATATATACATTCAGTGTTAGAAATGATATGATAGGCTAGATGTCTACTAGAAAAAAAAAATTAATATAATTTCACTTTCATATTTCTGTTATAAAATAAAAAGGGTAGTAAAACTAGAGTAACTATATATAAGATTTTATATATAAGTGGTCATCCACTTTATATTGTTATTCATGAAGTACAAATGATTTTTTTCTTTTGATACAACTGTACTGTGCTTTGCAACTACATACTATATATATAGTAATATAAAGTCGATTGGGCTGAAGATAATAAGTAAAATAATATATTTTGATTGGAAGCCATTGTGGTAATTGAAGGCCAAAACAAATAGCTGCTAAATGCCACAATTTGTCAAAAGGCCAACATCATAGTAAAATTCAACTAGCAAGTTTATCATCACAGTAAAATCTAGCTAGCAAACTTATCTCAGTTTTCAACAATTTCCATTTTCTTGTCTTTACATTTCCTTTATTTTTCAACATAAAAAGAAAATTTTGGAAAATAATAAGGGTTCTTTACAAAGCCCTCGTGGGCCACACTTTTAGTGGAGAGTAGACTATTTGGCCCAATTAGGTAAGTTAAAGGCCCAATATGGTATACTCAACCAAAAAGGACAAGTGGAGAGACACTAAAACACCATTATGGAATCTGGACTCAAAATTAGCCTACAACATTTACTTCCAATCCTAAACATAATAAACTTGAAGGTTTTTTTTTTTTTTTTTTATTACAAAAATCTTATAGTGGTTCCAAAAATAACACAATTTTTGTACTTTCAAAGTTGAAGATTTTTGAGAGGAGAAATTCAGGTTTTATGGAAAATGCATAAATTGGTAGTTCATACACTATGATTATACTAGTTTTTTTAAAAAAATAAATTTGGAGATTAACATTTATACCTGCGGCGGCAGCACTTAAGAAATAGCGGGGCAGTGGGGCTATCTATATCAGAACAGAAGCAATAATTTTGAACTTGCATCTGATATCAAACACTCCCTAAAACAAATTAGCCACCCCTAATGCAAGCCACAATATGCCTACACTACCAAATTTTACCCTTTTTTTGTTATTAGTATACAGTAGTAAAAGTGTTCCTTTCTTAATTTGCAGTCAAAATCAGTAAAGTACAAAGCTAAAATCCGCAATGAACATATACAAGCCCACAAAAGCAGTAAAAAAATCACCATACCTTCAGATTTATTGGTATCTTCATACTCACAGTTCCCACCATTGATGAAAATTAGACATTAATCTTACATATTTTGGAATCTAATTTGAGTTTCAGAACAATTGTAACCATAAAATCAATCTTGAAAACAGAAAAGAAGATTAAAAAAAAAATAAAGAAGAACCACTCAATTAAGGAAACAATTGCTACACTAGTGCAAAAACATTGTTCAATTAATGCCAACAAATATAGATCTTTTTTTTTTTTTTGAGAAAAACAAATATAGATCTAAGAACATCAAATTAAGACTAAAAAAGACATCACGTATAGTGAGTGATTATTTGATTTCACAATCTATTTCAATCAATTCTTGAGTTGCAAGACCCTTTGAAGAATCAGCATTCATCTGAAAAACTTTGCATGCAATCCTATCTACCTCGTCTCTGTCAAGCACTTCAACTTTGAAAACACCAACCTCAGCCACAATTTCAAACCCTCCCCAGAACCCACTGCGCTCAAGCTCACCAAACACATTGGTCTCAATCTGCTCCTTCACGTACTCCAACAAGTTATGATCAAGGTTCAACCCGCTCAACTCATGGGACACGTAAAGTTCACGAAAAGACGGCAACGCCATGGCGAGGAGAGGAATCTCGAGACAAGCATGGAACGTTGGGCTTACTATGTCTTCAATGACAATGTTGCTGGAACTTGGGTTGAGTTGGACTTGTATTTGGTTGCGCTGTGTTATGCGCAATTCGATGATGCCCATGTTGGAGATTGGTAGAGAGAGTGTTGGGCTGGCTTCGTAGAGAGCAAAGGTGCAGTAGGTTTCGGTGGTGGAAGCCATTGACAACAAAAGAAAGAAACTTGAGAGGAAAGAATAGTAGTGCTCTGGTTGAAGGTTTTTGTGAGAGAGAAGTGTGTTTTGGACTTGTATATTTATACAGAAAGTTACGGTGGAAGTGGCATGGGTTAATTTCTTGTAGACTTCGTTTTCTAATAATTTTCTCCGACTTGATTTCGGAGAAGATAGAATAAATTTTTACTGTCTTTCTTGAAGACTAAGTTTCTTTTTCTTTTTTTTTTTTTTCTAAAAAGAAATGTTTCTTTTTCTTTTTGGAAAATTGGAAGATAGGTTTATAAGTATTTTTTTTTTTCCAATGAAAGATTTTCATTTTTTTTTTTTTTTGATATTTTTGACATCTTATCCTTCTTTATCAGTAATCCTAATAGAGTCCTTCCTAATCTCGGAAACCGCCTTCATAAAACGAATGGAATATTATAATAATTAATATTTTTTGGTTTTTCTTCTGCGGTTTTTGTTTTCTACTAAATAGGTACTTTAATTATCCATGTTATAATGCCTATTTCTTGGTGCACAAGGATTCTTCACTCTTATAATCAGTATAAGAATGACAAATCTTTTGTCCAAGTTTTCTTTTAGATTGTGTTTGGATACTTGAATTTGAATTTTGATTTGGACTTGAATTTAAAAGTGATGGATTTAAAATGCCTTAATTCTAAATCTACAAATATTGAAATATGTCTTATAAATTTCTAAAATTCTATAGGTTTAAAAGTTATTTCAAATTCAATGATTTTAATGTTTAAAATCCTTAGTAAATTTGTCGAATCCAAATCTTTGACCATTTGTAAACTATCGAAACAAGATATTTGGATTTTAATCACTCAAATCTAAATCTATATATCCAAATCTTGCAATCCAAACACACCACTAAGATTACAGCATTATTTGCATGGAACAAGTATTTTCAAGCAATGTGACAATCACGGATTGTGGCCAATACTTTTGCAATGACTGTTAGACTGACTATTTTATTGTGAAGATAAATGAGGGACAAAGCAAAACGCATTTGGTGTATGGAACTCAAATAGCAATACTATTTGTGATGAATCCAAAATCAGGAGCCTAGTAAGTGCAAGGGATCCGAGTCTAGCAAAGAAGTTTGATCGTATTCTTTTTGAATCTTACATTGAGGATATATAATAAAAGGGTTAAGTGGTGTCCCAGTGTTCCACATTGGGGAAGTGCTATGCGCCTTGAGGACCATGAAGTATTAAGGGAGGTTTGAATGTGCTTGTGGTCTACAATTCTGTTTTGGTTGCTCATCTAAAGTACACTCTCCTTCTTCATTTCTGATGTGGAATCTTTGGACCAAGGACTACAAGGATGAATCAGAGACACCTAATTGGAAGCCTTGCCCGAATTTGTCACAAGTCGCTTGAGCGAATTTGAGGCCCTAGGAGAAAAATTTAAGCAGGGTATTTTGTTATATTTGATTATAAATTTAATTTTTAATATATATTTTTTCAATTAAAATTTATTCTTGATTTTTTGAGAAGCAAAATTACTAAGTAAGTTTTTGTATTCAATTTCCGCTAACATTTCTTTTTTTTTTCTTTTTTTTTTAATACTTTTAAGTAAAATATACATAGGATTTGGTTATACACTTCAAGTGGGTTCCATAGTTTTCTAAAAAAATGAAAAGCAATGAAAAGAGTAAAGAGTCTAAAGACAGAGAAAAGTGAAAAAAAGAAAAGCAAATATATGGATGAGACTTAGCAGTGTGCAAAAATACAACACTCAGAGGAATCAAAAAAAGGTGAAACTCAATAAGCCGATTGCCTACATTGAAAATCAAGAAAAGTGTTTTTTCTTTTTCTTTTTCCGCTCGGGTAGCCAAGAGCCATTCACTAGGAATAGAAATTAAGTCCCTTTTTTTTTCTTTTTTTTTTCTATAAATAGGTACTTTAAGAGGCATTGCATGATACAGATAGAAATGGTGCAATATTGAGAGACAATAAACAAAAGAGAGATATGTGTATTCAATGTTAGAAATGATATGATGCGGTGGATGTCTACTAGAAAAAAATAATTCAAATATAATCTTACTTTCATATTTCTATTATAAAATAAAAAGGGAAGTAGTAAAACTAGAGTAACTATATATGTGATATTTATTATTAAGTGGTCGTCCACTTTATATTGTTATTGCTGAGGTACAAGTGATTGCTTCCTTTTGATACAACCTGTACATATTCTTTGCAAATACATACTATATATATAGTAATGTAAAGTCGTTGGTCTGAAGATAATAAGTGAAGTCGTATATTTTGACGGGAAGCTATTAAAATAATGAAAGGCTAAAGAAAATAGCAGCTAAAGGCCGCAATTTATCAAAAGGTTGACATCATAGTAAAATCCAGCTAGCAAGCTTATCTCAAATTTCAACCATTTCCATTTTCTTGCCTCTATATTTCTTTTATTTTTCAACAAAAGAAAAAATCTGAAAAATAATAAGGGTTCCTTACAAAGCCCTCGTGGACCACATATTTAGTGGAGAGTTGACTCTTTGGCCCAATTAGGTAAGTTAAATGCTCAATATGGTATACTCAACCAAAACAGACAAGTGGAGAGACATTAAAACACCATTCTGGAATTTGGACTCAAAATTCAGCCTACAACATCTACTTCCTATCCTAAACATAATAAACTTGAAGTTATTACCAAAAAAGAAAAAAAAACAAAAATCTTATCATGGTTCCAAAAATAACACAATTTTTGTACTTTCACCGTTTGAAGATTTTTGAGAGGAGAAATTCAGATTTTATGGAAAATGCATAAATTGGTAGTTCATACACTATGATTATAGTAGTTTGGGTTTTTTTTTTTTTTTTTTTTTTTTTTTTTTTTTTTTTTTTTAAGTTGGAGATTAACTTTTATATCTGCGGCGGCACTTAAGAAATAGTGGGGCAGTGGGGCTATCTATATAATATCAAAACAGAAGCAATAATTTTGAACTTGCATCTGATATCAAACACTCCCTAAAACAAATTAGCCACCCCAAATGCAAGCCACAATATGACTACACTAGCAAATTTCCATACCAAATTTTACCATTTTTTGTTATTAGTATACAGTAGCAAGTGTTTCTTTCTTAGTTTGCAGTAAAAATCAATAAAGTACAAAGCTAAAATCTGCAAAGAACAGATAAAAGCCCACAAAAGAAGTAAAAAAATCACTATACCTTCGGATTTATTGGTTTCTTCATACTCACAGTTCCCACCATTGATGAAAATTAATCTTACATATTTTGGAATCTGATTTGAGTTTCAGAACAATTGTAACCATAAAATCAATCTTGAAAACAGAAAAGAAGATAAAAATAATAATAATAAAGAAGAACCAATCAATTAAGGAAATAATTGCTACACTAGTGCAAAAACATTGTTCAATTAATGCCAACAAATATAGATCTAAGAACATCAAATTAAGACTAAAAAAGACATCACGTATAGTGAGTGATTATTTGATTTCACAATCTATTTCAATCAATTCCTGAGTTGCAACGCCCTTTGAAGAATCAGCAGTAGTACCATTCATCTGGAAAACTTTGCATGCAATCCTATCTACCTCGTCTCTGTCAAGCACTTCAACTTTGAGAACACCAACCTCAGCCACAATTTCAAACCCTCCCCAGAACCCACTGCGCTCAAGCTCACCAAACACATTGGTCTCAATCTGCTCCTTCACGTACTCCAACAGGTTATGATCAAGGTTCAACCCGCTCAACTCATGGGACACGTAAAGTTCCCGAAAAGACGGTAACGCCATGACGAGGAGAGGAATCTCGAGACAAGCATGGAACGTTGGGCTCACTATATCTTCAATGACAATGTTGCTGGAACTTGGGTTTAGTTGGACTTGTATTTGGTTGCGCTGTGTTATGCGCAATTCGATGATGCCCAAGTTAGAGATTGGTAGAGAGAGTGTTGGGCTGGCTTCGTAGAGAGCAAAGGTGCAGTAGGTTTCGGTGGTGGAAGCCATTGACAACAAAAGTAAGAATCTTGAGAGGAAAGAATAGAATTGCTCTGGTTCAAGTTTTTGTGAGAGAGGTGTGTTTTGTACTTGTATATTTATACTGAAAGTTACGTTGCAAGTGGCATGGGTTAATTTCTTGTAAACTTCGATTTTTAATAATTTTCTCCGACTTAATTTTGGAGAAGATAGAATAAATTTTAACTGTCTTTCTTGAAGACTAAGTTTCTTTTTCTTTTTGGAAAATTGGAATATAAGTTTGTAAGTATTTTTTTTTTCTTTCCAATGCAAGATTTTCTATTTTTTTGTTTAATATTTTTGACATCATATCCTTCTTTACCAGTAATCCTAATAGAGTCCTTTCTAATCTCGGAAACCGCCTTCATAAAACGAATGGAATATTATAATATAAAATATTATAATAATTAATATTTTTGGTTTTTCTTTTGGGGTTTTTGTTTTCTACTAAAGGTGCTTTAATTATCCAGGTTATAATACCTATTTCTTGGTGCACAAGGATTTTTCACTCTTATAATTAGTATGAGAATGACAAATTTTTTGTCCAAGTTTTCTTCAAGGTTCTTTTAGGTTGTGTTTGGATACTTGAATTTGGGACAAAAATGCCTTATGCCCTTTTCGAGCAAAATATATAGCATTATGCCCTCCTTCCCAAACTAATTAAGAAAATGTCCCTCTTTTAAAACTTGATTTTTGATAAATCAAGTTAGGCTCTATAGTGGCATTTTTAAGGAGCCTATAGTGACATTTTATGGACTTATAGTGACGTTTTTTAACTCGACTTCAATGAAATAAAGTTATAGGCAATGAAATTGACCTATAGTTGCATTTTTTTACCTATAACTCAATTTTATTGAAGTCGAGTTAAAAAACGTCACTATAGGTCCTTAAAAAGTTACTATAGACACCTTAAAACGTCACTATAGGGCTTAAGATTTTTTTTTTTTTTTTTTAACTTGATTTATCAAAAATCAAGTTTTAAAAGAGAGACATTTCCCTATTTAGTTTGGAAAGGGGGGCATAATGCTATATAATTTTCCCGAAAAGAGCAAAAGCCCATTTTGTCCCTTGAATTTGGACTTGAATTTAAAAGTGATAGATTTGAAATGCCTTAATTCTAAAACTACAAATATTGAAATATGTCTTATAAATTTCTAAATTTCTACAAGTTTAAAAGTTATTTCAAATTCAATAGTTTTAAGGTTTAAAATCCTTAGTGGATTTGTCAAATCCAAATCCTTGACCATTTGTTATCTGTCCAAACAAGATATTTGGATTTTAATCACTCAAATCTAAATCCACATACCCAAATCTTGCAATTCAAACACACCACTAAGATTACAGCATTATTTGCATGGAACAAGTATTTTCAAGCAATGTGACAATCATGGATTGTAGCCACTGCGTTTGCAATGATTGTTGGACTGACTATTTTATTGTGAAGATAAATGAAGGACAAACCAAAACGCATATGGTGCATGGAACTCAAGTTGCGATGCTATTTGTGATGAATCCAAAATCAGGAGCCTAGTGAATGCAAGAGATCCGAGTCTAGCAGAGAAGTTTGATCGTATTCTTATTGAATCCTATATTGAGGATAATAAAAGGGTTAAATGGTTTCCCAACGTTCCACATTGTGGAAATTCTATGCGCCTTGAGGACGTATTAAGGGAGGTTTGAATGTGCTTGTGGTCTACAATTCTGTTTTGGTTACTCATCTGAAGTACAATCTCCTTCTTTATTTCTGATGTGGGAACTTTGGACCAAGGACTACAAGGATGAATCAGAGACATCTAATAGCCTTGCTCGAATTTGTCACAAGCCGCTTGAGCGAATTTAGGGGCACTAGGAGAAAAATTTAAGCAGGGTATTTTATTATATTTGATTATAAATTTAATTTTTTTTCTTGCTTTTTGAGAAGCAAAATTACTAATTAAGTTTTTATATTCAATTTTCGCTAACATTTCCCCTTTTTTTAACTTTTAAGAAAAATATGTGTAGGATCTGGTTACACGCTTCAAGTGGGTTCCATAGTTTTCTAAAAAAGACCAAAGACAATGAAAAGAGTAAAGAGTCTAAAGACAGAGAAATGTGAAAAAAATAAAAGAATATATGGGTAAAACCTTAGCAGTGTGCAAAAACACAGCACTCAGAGAAACCAAAATAAGGTGAAACTCAATAAGCCTCCTGCCTATACCGATTAATGAGTTACTCAACTAAAAAAAGAAGCATTTTTTTTTAAGAATTAAAATGGAAAGAGTGAGTGTTTTTTTGCCTTTTGTTACTTGTCTATTGAGATAATTACTCTCTCTCTCTCTCTCTCTCTCTCTCTCTCTCTCTCTCTCTCTCTCTCTAACAATCTTTCCGATGCATTACCTTGGAAAGCAAAACATCTTGATACCATCTGTAATCAGACATAGTAGGACATCTCAAATTATTTAGCAAATCAGAAATTCGAGATGAAACATTAGATGGAGTACCAACAAAATATTTGATAATAGTATAAATCAAGGTATTGACACTATCAGGAATACCTCGACCAATACGTCCATCAAACATAGGAAAACCTTCATCATTCTTTTTAACAACATGTTTAATAGAATCTCTGAATTCTTCTGTGAGATATGAATCCCACCATCCACGAAGAGTACCAGAAAAACCAGTAGCAAGTAAATCAACAATTTCAGGTCGGTCAAAATCATGATTATTTTGGTAAGCAATACCAACCATAGACATGTGTCCCATTTTATTAATAATTTCTTGTTCAGAAAAACTATCAATATTCCATTCATAAATTTTATCAACAAAAATAGAAAACTGAGTTTGAAAAGATCTTTTGTCAAACTGCATATCAGGAGGAATAGGTTTTGAATACCAATTTTTTGTAAGAAACATGAGTTTGGAATTTCCCAGTGTTATTGATTTTGTTCCGTTCCAGCCGAAACGACCAGAATTTCTTGTACCAAACTGCAAACCGGAATGGAAACACCTTCTATTCCACCTCAGATGAAATTCCAGCCAATTTCAGTCTGTTTCAGGCGTTCCGATCTGTTTCGGGTAATTTCGGCCGAAATACAAATTTCGGCTGGTATGAATTTTGGCTTCCTTTTCCCTTTTTGAACCTACCTATTTTGTCTTCTTACTGGGTCTAAACTCAAAGCCACACTATTTCTCCTTCAGCTGGGTCTAAACTCTAAACTCAAAGCCACTATCTCTCCTTTAGCTTTATCCTTGTCTCTAAAAGTTTCTAGAAAAGAGATTAGCTCAAGCATTTTTTGAAGAGAATTCTACACAAGTAGAGGCACTCTTTGGAGTTAACTATAACTAGAGAGGAGAGGGAGATAGAGACCAGTAGCAGATTACCATCAGGAAGAATAGAGAAGTCTAGACTGTTTAGAGAAGTTCGGCAGTCCTAAAAGCTAAAAAGAAGGAGAACTTCAAAGAAAATTTTAAATACACAGCTGGGATGGGATTTGGGAATTGGGATGTGGGAATATTGGGATTTGGTAGAGATAGGACTTAAGAGAAAAAGGAAGATAAGGAAATATGTAAGAAAGAGAAGATAGAGAAGTACATAAGAGAATTGGTAGGTGGGGCTGGTTTTAGAGTGGAATGACTAAAGAGAGAATATAATACATACATATATATATATATATATGATGATGATGATGATAATGAGGGGAGGGGTAATACTCTGTTAAGTCTGATAGACCTTGTTATGAATAATGATTTGTTTCTTTCTAAAAAATAATAATAATAATGATTTATTATAAATCTTTTTATGTAATGACTAAATACTTTGTATTATTTGATATTTATTTATTTGAATTGATAATTTTATGTTGTATAAGAATATATGTATTTTTAATTTTTTTAGGAATTCTGAAACACCTTGAAACGATACACCGAAATAGGCCGGTACCGAAATATTCCGTTCCACTGGACAAACCGAAACGGGTTCTGAAACGGTATCCATAACACTGGAATTTCCAACAAATCTTTTAATTTATGGTAAATCATCTTCAAAAACCTTTTTAGCAGAAACAGAAGAAACAGTATCAAAATCTGTATTTTCCTCAGAAACAATTTCTTTTTCATTTCTTGAAATAGTTCGAACAGCAGGAGTACTTGTGGAAGTACCTTCAGTTTTAACTTTTAAATCAACAAGCATTTTTTCAACAATCTCAAGAGTTTTAGATTGGGAGGTTTTAAACTTAAATTTGTTATCATGACTAGGTAAATTAATCAAAGGTTTCTCTGTTTTAACATAAAGAACTTTTTTAACAGAAGCAGATTTTTCAACAAAAACAGTTTTTTCAACAATGTTTTCTTCAATATGGTCAAACTGTTGACCAATAACATGTAAAGATTCATTAGTCAAATTGTTTTGTTCAATAAGACTAACAATAGGAGTTTGATCATCAGCAATTTTGAAATGAGAAACTTTAACATCAGTTTTGCCAGTAGTTATCAAAATAGTCTCAAGAGGTGGATGACTAAACTTAATTGTGGTTTTATCATTTTTAACAAAATTTGATTTCTTTATCACATTCAAATGATTTTTTGAAACTTCATCTTTTGAAACATAATAATTTTCAAGAAAATCAAAGAACAAAATATGTCTTTTCAATTGATTCATTTTTTCTAACCATTTTCTTTTAACACGATTTTCCTCAAACTGAGCAAAATTGTTTTGAAAATATTTCCTTTTACTTTTGTTTTTAACAAGCATGAATTCATCATATAGGGGAACCAAATCAACTTCAAAATTTTCATCCAAAGTAGTTAAAACTCTCAATTGGTTTTGATAAACAGGATTTTCAATAGGAGAAAAATCAGAGTCAGATGGACAAATAGATTATTTAGTATCATCTTCTTCCTCATTAGTAGATCTGCCATATGGAGAAGAAGATTCAGCTTTAGTGGAATAGAAAACATCGCTGATTTGAGATTTATCACTTGAAACACCTTTCAGTTTTAAATTAGTAGATTTTTCAAGATTCTTTTGCAAAAAATCATTGAGATCTTAATCTCTTTTTGAAATACTTTCAGATCCAGCAAAGGAATGTCTTCCTTTGTTGATCCTCAAGGGTTGATTGTTTTGAAAACTTATTTTAATAGTACCATCAAGATATTGTTGAATGTTTGTGAGATCTAGCTCATCAAAAACAGGTTTAGCAACAAGGTATTCTTGTTCCAACAACCATTCAGTGGGAAGCTTGGCATCTTGCCATTGAATCATTTTTGGAACTTGAACTTTAGCATCAAGAGTTGAACATGTGATTAACATTGTTTTACCATAAGCTTCTCTATGATTCAAATAACCAGGATTTAACTGAGTACCCAAAAGTCTGTAATAAATACGATAAATCAAAGCAAAAGGTTTACTACCTTCATCCATGTGATAACCAAAAGAAGCAATATTCAAAGTCAAAACTTTAACAATATTAGGACCATCCAAAGCAAGAGTAATATCAAAATAATAGTTGAAATAAACAGGACCATCATATAAAGGAGCAGTAATCATACTAAGAATGCTATTTTTAAAGTGCTTAAATCTAGCATCTCTTAAACACATGAGAATAAAAACATTTATTCCTTTTCTAGTGAGTGGTTTAACAGCAACTTGAACCATGCCAATATGCAAATAACTGAGTTTTTTAGCAATGAAATCATTAATCTTTCTTTTAGAAAACAAGCAACATTTTTCATGAGTTTTTGAAATAGAAAATATTTGTTCAACAGTTCTCACTTTATAAACAGGATGAAAAGTGGTTTCAGCCCAACTAATTTTGTAAATAGTTTTAGTATCAACTTTGGGAATATTCCATTTTCGGAAATTAGGGAGCTCATTATCTTCAACAGTGTGATCTTCTTCATTTACAATATCAGGAGGACAACTAGTCCTAGAGCTGACAGAGGAGTTGGATCTCCACAACTTATCCATACTATCCTAAGTTTAACACTCAATTACCATATTTTTCTCACAACCGTTGCATTTCGTAACGCATACCCTAAGCAACCCTATACCACACACGCCCTACACTCACTCTCTTGGCTCAAACGGGCCTTACAGTCAGGTTTTAGGAATTCACTTTACGTCTAGGGTGGCGCCAACGATGGTAAGAAGGAAACACAACAACAGAGCACCAAAGGTTCGGATAAGCACAGACAAGAGACAAAGACACAACACTATCACTGGCTAGAAAAGAATGGCTCTGATACCATAAAGGGGGAAGGGGATGCATAGCTAAAGGGAAGAGACAGAAGCACAGTAAAATATATCTTGAAAATAATGTAAGTAAATAATTTATAACAATAGTAAGGCGGTAGAACCAGTCAAGCAATATATAATAAAACTATTTAAAGTAAATGAAAGCAACTTAAAACCGTCCGTTATGGTGGTAATCTGTCCAAGGTGGCGGTAGCGACAAGTAGTATAATGAACAAAAAACTAAAAAAACTTCTTATTAAAAGTAGAGCAAAACACTTACAGTAGTAGTGGTAAATACAAGATCTCAAAACAGGTTAACAATTAAAAAGTTTGAACTAGTCCTAGTTACAAGGTTTGTAGGGAATGTAGGAACAAGGTAGTAGTAGAAACAAGGAATTCTCTCTCAAAGAAGGCTTCTAAGGAAAGAAAACTCTCTCTAAAGGAAATCCTATCAGAAAATTTTGTTTTTGGCTTAAGGGACAACCCCCCTTCTTATTGAAAGTAGAGCAAAACACTTACAGTAGTAGTAGTAAATACAAGATCTCAGAAAAGGTTAACAATTACAAAGCTTGAACTAGTCCTAGTTACAAGGTTTGTAGGGAATGTAGGAACAAGGTATTAGTAGAAACAAGGAATTCTATCTCAAAGAAGGCTTCTAAGGAAAGAAAACTCTCTCTAGAGAAAATCCTATCAGAAAATTCTGTTTTTCGCTTAAGGGACAGCCCCCCTTAAATAGGCAAAATTCAGAGTAAACTGTGTCATGAACAGTAAAAAAGTAAACAGTGTCGGTGAACAGTAATCCGTGAACAGTAATTTTTCCCACTTTTTGTCTTGAAATCTCCTGCAATTGAGGCTTTGGCATAGGCATAAGATCAGAAGAATCTCTGACTTGGAGAGGACAAAAAGCAAAAAGGAACTTTGATCATGTCATGCTTTAACCTTGCCATGCTTCTGAAGATTCCCAATAATGGTGCTCACTTGGTTATAAATATATATATATATATATATATAAAGAAATAAATGTGGGTTTTCTTAATGAAATTGTGGTACAAACATTTGATCTGTAGGATACTAAGATTTGCTCAGAAAAAAATGATTTGATTAGACCTTCATGTCATTTCAACTTTTTTACTTTGTGAGATGAGCCTTAAGCGGCTAGAAAGAGTTTATTTCTTCTCAGCTTTCAATTAGTGGGCCTTAAATAATTTAGGCGGATCTTAATTTTTTTGGTTTTCGGAAGCAATATAATATAATATATTAGTACTAGTAGGGCCTTAGGTGGTAGCCTAAATGGCCTGTAGGTTCAGTCAGCTCTGCGCTTGAAAAGGATGGAGGATGCATTGTAAGGTGTAACTGTCGAGAAGGATTTTGTTGGATCCGCGGAGGCACTACTGGTAAGCACCATTCTACTACGGATTGTCTCTACTCTCGTAGTAGTTGTCGGCCATACGTAGAAGACCATAAGAGAAGAAGATTATTATGCATGTAAATACTCGCCGTACCTTCATTGCTACAACCAATACAAAGCTCATACCCATTCTTTAAAGCTCGAAACTATGCTTAAAAAATCCATACAGGAAAGGATACGTTACATGGAAGAAAGACAACTAACACTTGAAAGATTTCAGTTGGGTAACAAATGGACTCTACAGACTGTTAAGGTCCAGAAGGGTTCTCTTTCTTGTTCCAATGTATTTGCATATTACATGTTTGGGGTTGACTTATTTTAAAAGATGAAATGACAGAGAAGGAAAAAGAAATAAAGCAGAGCTTGTTTGAGTATCAGCAGCGGCAGCTTGAGACAAATGTTGAGAAGCTAACGATCATAATAGAGCAGCGTCTTCAATCTTTCGATCAATATGCAGAGGATGAAGTTCAGGAACTAAGAATGATTTCTGCAGAAAATTGTATGAATGCCTTGAGAATGATTTGTTGGGTTCCCTCCGGCGTTGCTCCTTACATGTTGAAAGCGGTGGGGAAAGCATCAGAAATTCTTGTTTGCCGGGACACCAAGGCCGATGATACTGAAACGAACTTTATAAAGAGGAAAGGAACAGTGGAACCTTATCAACAACCATCATCTGGCATTAAGAGTTAAATTGAGGGCAGATGCTCCTCTCAGAAGTGAGCTAGAAGATGAACTCTTACAGATTTGAACCATAGGAGGTCCACTGTTATAACTTATGGTAGCCAAAATGTTCATCAGTAACTTTAGGGTGGTATATTGTTATGACCAGATTGTCTTGTAACCAGAGTTATCACCATTACCTCATCATTTTTTTTATTCTCTTCATTGTTATCTTTTGGTCAAATAATCTTTCTTTTCGTTTCACTTCAATTTCTGTTCTCAGTTCTTTCAATATCTATATCAATCTACAATTTCTATAAATATGGTCCATATGCAGGATGCATCTACTTTATCTTAACACTATGGCTACCATCTATTGAGAACTTTATCTCTATATGATTGGATTATTAATGCTGGATTAAACTCATCTCAGCACAGTTTGATTAAACTATATTCTTGTTTTGAACAAAAACGCTGATAACTCTCAGTGCTTCGATTTTGTTTTACAAAAAAAATACCGGTATGTACAGCTCTGATCTGCTATAAATTTGCATTGGAGAGCTTCCAACAGGTAAAAAGAGTGCACGAAAACCACCACCACTAGACTCCAGGATTGGCATAAAATCTGAATAACCCCAAAGACAGTTTGAACTAGCAGTGGTCCAACTCAAAATTAATAGTTCCTTCTCCGATCATAGCACCCATGATGACTGTATAAGTTGTACCTTTTCCGGCATTTGTAATTTGTGATTGGGACTCTGAACTTGTCTTCTACTTCAAGTATTCCAAGACACCCCGTGAAATATCTTCTAGGAAGGAAACAAAACCCATGACACTAGTGAGGCCACTTCCATCAACATCCTGTTCCTCAATAAGATAGTTCTCAAAAACCGTGGCATCATCATGCCCTCCCCTGATAAATATGAGTTTGGGGGTGATACATCTGTCTTGCTTTAACTTGTTAATGCTAGACCGCAACAAACCTGTAAGTCATTTTGTAATTTTTTTTTTTTTAAGTGAACCACAACTCACTTAACTTAGAGCAGCTATCACCCATTTTACAGAAGCAACAAATAGAATACACTTACAGTCATGAGGTGGAGGGAAAGGTAGTGCAGGGTCTGCTGTTGAAGAATAAAACACAATAAGAGTTGTAAATGCATCAAGGAAAAATATCGGACTACCACTGGTAATCAGTGCAGCACGACTCAATGAGTGGCGTGGATATGCTTGTTTATCTGGAGTAGAATATGACATCAGCACTGGATACACGGCACGGTGAAGGGAACTCGGTTCCAATGCACTGCAACACAAATTTTGGAAAAATGAATTTCAAAATTAACTTCTCAGCAAAGAGAATTGATACAATTAATCCTAAAAGATGGATATTGCAACATCTGCTAGAAGAATAAAATGTGGCACAAATAAAAAAGCTTGAATGTATATAATAACAGTCACAACACAAAGAAATGATAATGACACCTAAGTGGACAATAAAGACAGGAAAAGTGGCACCAAACATTTGATCTTCCCAACGTAAATACTAAACCAAGAATTTTTAGGATTTAAACTATGACAATCATCCAGGATCCAGCCATTCCATTTTTATATGATTTCTGGGATACTAACTAATTGTTCAAATACCTGAGGTTACAAATAAGTTGGTCCAATATCAATATGAGCGCCCATTACCTGAAAAGGCATTGCAAGTAGATTCTGTAATCAGGGTGAACGCCTTCTTCATGGAAGCGGAGAAGAGGATTTCGAAGCAAAGCAAAAACTAAGCGAGGTAAGGGCTGCAGTTGTGGGCATTGTGAGAATGCAACATCAACCTGACCAATTACTGAACTTCCATTCTTGTACTGAACAAGTTTGTAAGCATCATTATACTGAGCTGTGAGGATTACTAGCCAATCATTAAGCAA
Source organism: Quercus variabilis (assembly GCA_030445155.1). Lineage (NCBI taxonomy): Eukaryota > Viridiplantae > Streptophyta > Magnoliopsida > Fagales > Fagaceae > Quercus > Quercus variabilis. Next base: position 14,909,562 of record CP129445.1, on the reverse strand, counting down.
CATCCTGCCCTCGCGAACCCCTTGCTCCAAAGAGGCCAATATAACCTATAAAGAAAAAAAAAAAAAAAAAAAAAAAAAAAGGATAAATAACTGAGAATAGAGTAAAAAGAGGGAGTGGTGGAAAAAGAAAAGAGAAATAAAAAAAAGGTGATCCTTTAATACTCTAACTATTAATAAAATGCTGGTATAAAAAACAGATTAAAGGACGGTTTACATGCTAAAATAAATGGTACAAGCAAAATAGGCCAGTCTTAACCAGTAGCCATGCTACACCAACTACTTCTGATATAGAGGATTTTAAATTTCTTTCCACTTGTTTCTTAATTTTACTTGGCACAATGAGACTTGAATTAATTAGCCACAGTTCTGTGACAGCAAGATAGATCACATTCGAACCAATTACAAGAAATTCATCCAAAATGCTCATTAAATCAAACAGGCTCTTTATGTGCCAATTGACTCCAATCAGACAATGATTTTATTGCATCAGGTAAACGTACTAGTTCCAGTAGTGGAAAGATGCTTGCTCCTTCCACTAAAAGCATGTCACAATTTTTTTAGGCAATAGTGAGATGACAAGTAGAGATGAAAGTACACCATGCAAGGTTTGGCAAAATATGAAAGGTCCTCTCCAGACTTGGACAGAAATTTTTCTATGGCATTTGAGCCTTGTCCTTGGATACATCATTCTATTTCTCTATGCCAAATACAGAATTATAATGCCTGTTGTTGCACCCTTAGATAAGATGGTATTACACTAAAAACTAACGTTTATACAGGGAGACATCTGAAACACATGTATCTACTAATTAAGCTACAGTTGCAATTTCAACCTTCCCTTGACTGGCCCTGATTGCAATAAAAGCAAGAAATGGATCAGGATCTTGGTGGTTATATACCACCAACCTCAATAAATGTAATCTAATGGAGCTAGGTTGTCCAAGCTCATAAAGATACGTCCTTCCCAAACATTTATGCATGCCTATTTTTAATGTTTCACAATAAAAAGTATGCGACTAGAATTCTTCATTTCCAACATAATTTAGCTAAGTTGCTTTTTTCATGTGGTCTGCAACCTTGGGAGAAGTCATTATTATAGATAAGTTAGTGAAAAGGGGTACGACGCTGGAAAATTGGTGTCCTATGTGTAAAAAGTGAGGAAACTGTTAATAACTCGCTGCTTCATTGTCCAGTGACAATGGAGTCATGGAACTTCAAATTTCTAGCTTTTAGTGTAAATTGGGTGATGCCTAAGAGAGTGAAAGGTATGCTGCAAGGTTAGCAGTGAAGACTGGAATCTTTCAGAAATAGAGTATGAAATTGGTTCCTGGATGTTTAATGTGGCAGAGTTGGAGGTAGAGGAATAGGACTTTTGAAGACTACAGAGTTTCTACTGTAAAGATTAAATCAAAATTTGTACGATCATTATTTCATTGGATGTCTTTAGCAAAAAAATAAATAATTAATTAATGGATGTCTATCTACGCTTCATGAATTTCATTAGAGCTCTGGTTATATAATTCTGCAAAGAGGCTTATGGCATCCGACCTGTATAGTCCTCCTTAGAGTGCATTTGTCTCTTTACAAAAAATAGTTTTATTTTCTTTTAAAAAAATTGCAAAGAGTTACTGCAAGATTAAAACTGCTAGTGTAACTTCTTTATAACATCATTTCATTTTCAATAAAACCAGGAACACATTGGTTCTCCAAGGATCTTAGCAAAAAAAAAAAAAAGAGCCTTGAAGATTCATAAAGGAGATCACAGACAAGGACAACCAAAAAAATGGGGTACCTTAAAACCAATATATCCCATCACCAAGGTTTCTACTTCATACTTCTTGTAATAGTTGAGCATTAGAAAAGAAAGGGCAAAGAAAGAGATGGAAAATATTACATTTATAACCCGTGGGCTGTGAGAACTATAGTAGTATGTAACCATGAAAGGGTAGAAGCTTGTTTTTTTTTTAATGCAAAACTATATTGTATTCCATTACCTGTACAAAGCTAGTAAAATTTTATGAACAACTCATTCTCGTAAAAACCCTCTAAATATCTTACACAACTCAAGTCTTGAGTGCATTTAAGTACTAGAAAAAGAAAAAAAAAAATTAACAAAGCAACCAACAAGGAACAATCTTTCTTGAAACTGTCATGGAATGATACAACAGAATATGAAGAAGAAAGATAAAAGAAATTTGAAATGACATCAAAAGGGGGAAGGGGTTGTAAAAATTACCTTGTGAACAAGTAATGATAGGACTACTTCAGGGTCAACACTGTCATAAAGTTCGTTAACATTTTGAGCAGCTCCAAATTGCAAAGTTCGAATCCTTAGTCGCCGTTTAAGGGAATGCTTGGCTCTGCATTAACATTCATCACATCAATCTTATTAATCAAGTTTTTGGAAGAAAACGTAGAGCACAAAATTCACAAGAAAATAACTATGAGAAAAAGAGGAAGACACTTTAACAATCCAACAGTAGAGAATCCCATTAAGAATTGCAGTTTTCCCTCAAATTCAATAATATTCTACTCATGCTTCAATGCAATTTCTTCAGCATAATATGCAATCATCAATATTGACTAATACAACAAAAGCAACGAAGTATGAGAGGAAGATGCTGAAGCTACCCAGCAGTTTCAATAAGGTAGTGTACCAGAAAGTAAATAAACAGAAAGAGGGACAAGAATGCCTCAAGTAGAATGATTATATATGATAACAAGATTCAAAGAGTACATGATCAGACAAGAAGCTCCTGCATAAAAGTTTATTCTACAAGGTTTGAAAGAACACCATTGAGGTTCAGGTAATGGTAAAAACATGGATCACAACCAAATACAGGGCTTACAAGTAGTAAATCCCAACCTAAGAAATTGTGTAGATTATCTAATTATCACTGCATTAATAATAATTGCTATGCACTGGTAGATATGTTTTATGCTTGATCTAGTCATATGATACAAGAAGATATGCATGTCTGTCAACTTATCAACAGCTGTTCTGTAGGATTAATAATACCTAGTTGCAGAACCCGATTCTGAATTTGAAAGTTCTGCAGGGGGCACAACAACTGTGTATTGAAATGCAATTTGTAGTGTGGGCAATTCTGATCCATGCCTGCAAAAGAATAAAGGTAGGGCCAGGATTAGAACTCTTGCATCAAGAAAAAAATTTAGTTACAGTTGTCCCATGCACTAAGCAGGTGATCTTATTTGGGACCCTATAATCTTTGGGTGTCTATGAATCAAAGAATTGGGTCTGATCCCATCTAATTTAGTCATGATACATACATTCACAAAATAACAAAATAGAAGCCAAACAATAAACCTTTTTTTTATAAGTTTCTTTCATCTTAATTAAACTCAAACAATAAACTATAGGAATGAAAGTTGCTGTGGGGGGGGGGGGGGGGGGGGGTGTGTGTTGTGGTGTTGGGGAGAGAATTGCATAAATTTTTATTCTGTATAGGGATACTATCATACTATTCATATTCTGTATATTTTAGTGCCTACTTTCTCCAAGCTTTTTGCAAATTCTGAGTTCCAACCAAGTGGCAGTTACAGCTCAAGAGGGACATCTTGATCACTCAACAACCCCCTCAAAAAAGAAAATAATTTTTAAGATTTCCTGAAAACACCATATGCAAATTTGAATTACAAATCTAAACTTTTTCATCTTCACAGTGACATGCCTTCCAATTTGTCACTGTTCTATATGATCCAGAGGCATACATTAATAGAGCATTCTTTCACCATCTTAAAAAACTTTCAGATCTGCTCAAACATTAAGGGGCAGTTTTAAAATCAAAACATAAAACTGTCTTCACCATGTATTAGGAATTTCAAAAGAAAAGAGGCAGATTTTGAACAAATGGCTATGGGATTTAAGGTTTAGATTTTAGGGAGATTAAAAAAAAAAAAAAAAAAAACCATCCAAACTATTAAATCATGAGTCTTTTTTTTTTTTTTTTTCTGAAGTTAACTTAAGCAACTGGAAGTGTTGGATTATATTATATTAGGCATTTCGAGATTATATCTAGAAAGTTGATATAGGAAAGCATTGCTTAGCTAGACATTGATGCCCACAACTTATTTCAAGTGGTGAGCAGTCGCTCAAAATTTTAGAGTTAAGAGTTCTTGATGGTAGAAGACTTGAGATTAAGTACATGCATATGTGCATACAAGTTGATGTGTGCGCATATGTTATATTAAACAAGAATTAACAGCACAATTATGTCTACTGGAACTGACATACTTCAACTGGATCGGGAGTATTGAACTTTTGCAATGAGAGAGATTTCAATTGATCAATATGATTTTCCAACCTTTCTTTTTCAAAGCCATGGATATTGATTATAGCATAATCATCAAGTATCAGTTATGTTTTAGACTGAGATGTAAGAGCTATGATGGAAATCAAAGATATATTTATGTACCTTGAAAATCCAACATTATTGGCAAACTCAAAGTCATAAGCATATGTGGCATAAGAATCACAACAAATAATGTGCTGAACATTTTCATACTGTGGATCTGGGAAGAAATGGCCATACTGCAAAAAATATATAAATAAATAAAGAGAAATACACTAAGAAAATTGTCCAAGTGTCATTATAATTTTTTAAAATGTGACAAACTTACAGAGTTGCCAGGTTTGAATTCAGTAGATGTCCTCAATCGTAGTATACAGCCAAATGCATATGGTCGACTTAGCATTCGATACCTGCACAATGAACATGTTACAATGCTATCATGGCAATGGAAATACTTAAATATGGGCCATTTCTGTCACTGTGCTAGTGTGCTCTATCAATTAAAAATTGAATTATGAAAACAAGCATCCTTTCGATGCTATCATTTACTTCTCTTATGAAAAAGAAGAAATAAAGTCACTATAATTAATTTACCAATAAAACATGTATATTAAAAATGTACTCTAGAAGTTTATGTAATCCATTTAGTGCATTGTTCCTGCAAATTAGTATTATGAAACAGTCCTTTCTAAAGAGGCTGACCATATAATGCCATTCTAAACTCATAACCCCGACATTGATTTCTGTTGCATTGGAAACTCACATGTCTTGAGGAAGAGTGGAATCATCAGTATTTGAATAAAAATATATCGAGCCACCACTATCAATACTAAGAAACTTCAAGGATGCCAAATCTGTATACTCATTCGTGACGGCAAATATGTCCACACAAACACCTGCTTGAACAGCAACAGCTGCCTGTAACATATATGTCAATGCTTACATCTCCAAAAAAAAAATTTGATAAGTAATGCTTACATCTCCAAAATTATAAGGGGGGAAATTATAAACAAAAGTTAAAACATATGACCAGATCTTTGTAGAAAGGTGTCTGCTCAGGAAGTAAAGCACGGTCTGCATCCTCTCCTTTACTAGCATATTGCTCACCATACCGTCTTGTATCCAGCTGCCCAGCTCCATAATCCGGAGGGCCAGATAGAAAGGCAAAGACTCTAGCTGCAATTATGTTCAATGGAGACAACATATATGATGACCTTTGAAAGTGCTCATGTGCTTAAGCAAGGCCTCAAATTAAATAAAATCTGAGAAAAAGTAGAATTAGATGAGCTTTGAATATTATCGCAGATACCTAACGCAAAAGTGCTTCCATATTCTGATCCAAGATAATTGAAAAGGGCTTCCATTGCCACCCCAAAACCTCGCCCACCCATCAAAATACCATCCATTCCTTGACCTGCTGCTGTGGTTCTCTCCCATGAAGTTGTAGGTCTAAGTGTTTCAAGAGCAGATGCAATACGGTCCTTACAAGTTTCAACCTGTACCAAAGTTACCGATTTAAGAGCATAACCAAAATACCATATACATGATTTTGGGTCCTCAACAGCATACATAATTACTCAATCACCTGATTTTATCCTTCAAAAAAAAATAAGGTGCACATAACACCGGAAAAAATGAGTGACAAAACCCCATAACAAACCTACCGGAGCCAGAAATTGTAGCAAAGGCATGACATCTTCAAGCTCAATTGGCAGGGTTCCCTCCACATCGGGTGGAATTATAACATTCTTTACAACTGGTATAGGCCCCTGAACATCATACAACCCTAGTTTGTGGCTGAAGGTAGCAAGCCCAAATAATGAACCAGGTCCAAGAGCTGATATACAAAATAAAGTAGAAAACTCAACCTTCCAAGAACAGCGCTCAAACAGGAAAAGACTCAAATAATATATATTTATTTATAAATGGGAATCAAATAATATTTTTATTGGTAAAAGATTGCAAAAAATTATTTTAAACTAGCAATTTTTTTTTTTTTTGATAAATATTTTAAACTAGCAATTATTAACCTTCCAAGGCTGCCAACAGCGCACTTTTAGTAAGTTCCAAGAACTCTTCCGAAGCTGCAGTCAAATTTCAGGAGAATTAAATGATAAGTCATCTTCAAGAAGAACAATAAAAGCATGGCAAGCATAAACTTAGATGCCAAAGTAGGTTTATCAAGAAATAAAATACCCTCAAATAACAAATCACTAAAGGAATTACAATTATGTTAAAAGGAAAATTCAGAAAATTAAATGATAAGTCATCTTCCAGAAGAACAATAAAAGCATTACAAGCAAAAACCTAGGTGCAGAGCAGTTTCCCAAAAAAAAAAAAAAAAAAAAAACCTCAAAATAATGCATCACTGAAGGAATTACAGCTATGTTTTGTTAAGGAAAAAATTGTTTATTCAGGTCTAGTAATGCAAAAATTTGATGGGGACAGATGTAGAGAGAGGACAACAACAAGAAGAAAGAATCCTTTATACAACAAATTTTGAACAAACAATACAGTTCACCGAATTTTACAATTGTCAACCCTATGCCATGATGACGCAGGAATTGAATAAGAAATAAGCACCCCCAAGGCCAAGTTGGCCCATTAGTCCACTTTGAATTTACACTAGTATCAAGTCCAGCAATAAATGTCATATTTAAGTTTGCATTGATTCTCTTATGCTTCATGTTAGCCTTTTAAACTATTGTTATGTTTCTATAGTTTTAAAAGGCCATTTACTGAAATAAATAAAAATTTTAAGAAGAATTTTGGGCTGCTGTAGGCCTAGTGTTATAAACCTTTAGTGCTTTTTTGCAACAGTCCTTTGCCATCAAGTATACAATTTCAGATTTGGAACAATTTTTTGGGTTTCTTAGCCAAGAAATTTATTCTCTTTTAGTTCCAACTTCAAAACTTTAGGCTATCTTTTGCTATATAGTCTCTTGTTTGATGGATTTTATTTTTCTCATCAGTTCTTACATGTATGACTAGTAAATTGGTGTCTCTTTGATATGTTATATTAGATCTAAGCTATTCTCATCTCAGAATCAGTAAAACTTTGAGACCACCAAACAGAGGTTTCACAATCCAAAACACAAGAGGTGGAACAAGAGCCTGATGTATATAGAAAGAGTTTTTATTTTATAAGTGTATATAGAAAGTTAATAACACTTCATACTGCACGCAAATGTTGAACTCCTATCTAATGGGGTTATATCAGTAAAGAAAGATACTATGCATTTTGTAGACAATGTAATGCTGATTTTCTTTATCAGATTAAGAGAAATAATCAGAGTTTTTTGAAATATGAAAAGTCCTATCTCCACATACCACATTAAGAGGATAATTATTGGGTACATGTTATTCCTTTTTTTTAATTCGTTTTAAAGCACGGTATTCCTACATCCATTCCATGTACCACAGTGACAAATTCATTATAACTGGGTGTTATGTTGTTCAATGGCTTGGTGTTTGGCTTTATGTGTTAGCATTGAAAGAGAGGGCAAAGAAGATATGCAGATGACAATTTACAAGAAGACCTAGTCAAAGTATATTTCAATTAATATCACCTGCATCTAGAAAAATTACCATTATATAACTATAATGAGTTTTGTTTTCACAATTCACAACAATGTCAAGTAAATTTACATCCACTTCATTTAGAAAAACATACCTTCATAATCAAAGACAAAATTTAGGAACTTCCTAGTTTAATCATAAATGATGGACATATGGCAACATGAATATATCAATTCCCTAAAGAAGACTAAAACCTAGCGACACCAAAAGTGGGTGCTACAAATTACTACTAATGCGAACCCACTTTGTTCTATGAAAACATTCATCTAATTCTAGATCAATCAACTTAGTATTGATGCTTTAGCATTCTATCCTTTATAAGCACTCATAGACCAGATATATTGGAACAACGTAAAATTCGAAAGCAACCACTGTCAATTGTTGCTTAGTGACATCACGATTATAATTAAATCTTTCTTCACCAAATCTTAACAGAAGTTTTGAGCACATAAAGCTTAATCTTAGCTTGACATGCCTATATAAACTAATCATAAGTTACTATAACATACAAATACACATAATGTGAAAGCCTCCAGCTCGAGCTAGATGCTTCAAAATCCATGTAAGAGTCACTGAAGGTTTTAGAAACAGGGTAGCATCCATAATCCCATAATTACATATTGCATATGAATTCTCAGTTTTGGCAAGAATTACACCACCAAGCGTATATATTCTAGTTCAACAAGTGATCACAAATGCTACTTATAGCATAGAAAGCCGCACGCGTTTAGCAAGTGATCACAATCGACCCCTCGCCAGAACCAGTTGTTGGGTAGTCCAGGGGCATATTCACCCCTGACGGGCTAAGCAGTTTAACCAAATTAGTTCAAGCACTAACTTTCTATCACATTAAACTTAAAAGCCAAAAAAGCATCACATTTTTAAATTTCTAAGTCCTAAACCAAACATTTAACCCAGTATTCACACATTAAATCAAGAACACGAAAAAAAAAATTAAAATTAAAATTTAAGTCGAAAAGCATTGCGATCATACATGACAAATCCACCGCTGCAACATAGACAGGAAGAGCTTGCGTCGCTTCTTCCTCATTTTCTTCCTCTGCAAAAAAAAAAAAAAAAAAAAAAAAAAAAAAAAAAAAAAAAAAACGGAAACAAAAACCAAATTGTTAATCGCTAAGCAAAGTTTGAGTCAGTGAGCGAGTGAAGGAGTGAGTGAGTGAGTGACTCGCCAGGGAGCTCGAGATCGACGAAGGAGGACATCATCTCGGGGCAAGAATCGGGGCGAGAGTAGCGAGCGATGGCCTTGGAAGAGAGGCCATTGAGGGTTCCACAGAGGGAGCAATTCCACGACCATTGCTCGAGCTCGCAGTAGGTGTTGAAGTAGCCCCAGCAATTCTCGCACCTCGGCAACAGGTCTCCCTCCGATCCGTACTCGGGACCCTGACCGACCTCGTCCTTCTCCGCGAATGGCGTCACCGTCACGCCCCACGGAAGACCCGACCCCTCCTGCGCGCCCGGATCTATCGGGAACCGCGACACCGTCGCTCTCACCGCCATGCCTGCGCTTCTTTTCTTTTGGTATTTTCTCGGGAAACAAACGGAGAGCGTTAGATCACATGGAGTGGCCGTGTGGTGCTGCTACTGCGTACGTTAGCACTTAGCAGAGTCGCTGACCGAAAAGCGCCACATAGGAAGGACCAGTGGCGTTGCGCCACGTCATAGTGCAAAAATTCGGGGATGAAATAACTTGCCACGTCAGAAATACCTGTCCCCAACTCCCCACCTGAGCTGCATTTTCTTTTTCCTTTTTTTCTTTTTAATTTGTGATAATAATTACTTAGAGATTTTTATGGATGTAAAAAGATACGTACACAATCTTAGTTTACAACGCGTTGACGCATCAAAATCGGTAATTTACTTCTATCTTCTCCCAAAAAAAAAAAACTTTATTTTTTCTTATGACTTAATTGACTAATTTGGGAATATTTAAGAAATTTTTATCATTTTTAAGCGTAGTGTAATTTTTGGAGCCAAAATTAAAGGGATTTAGGCTTTTTTTTTTTTAATGTTTAATTATACTTATATTTTTTAAAGTTTCACAAAATGATACTCTTCTAATCGTTTTAAAATATGATTTTTCCCCTTAAGATTTATATAAATAGAACAAATAAATGCATAATCTCTTATACATTGACTTCCCTAACAAATGAAAACAAAATACTAGTGGTGGGTCTATGCTCTCACCACTAATTACAACTTGTCACTTCAACACCTTGAAAAATATTATATTCCTAGCATTGCTCTTGTATGGATAATGAATTTACCAATATTGAATAAGGCACATCAAGATGTCAACAAAGAAGGACAAGATCATATAAAGAGTGTCATGTTCCCTCTTTAGGGTAAGAAAATCCTCGTTTGAGGTATTTTGTCATCCCTAATGAAATGATTTCAACATTAATAATTTAATTGCAAAGATGAGAGAGAGAGAGAGAGATTATGGAGAAATGGAATATGCACAAAAAATTATAAATGGGATATATATAAAAATAGAGAGAGAGAGAGAGAGAGAGAGAGAGAGAGAGAGAGAGAGATTTTGGAGAAATGGAATATGAACAAAAAATTATAAATGGGATATATATAAAAATAAAATAAAATAATATATTAATAATTAAAATATATTAATTTTTATATATATACAAATATTTAGAGCAAGATGGGGAAAGGAAAACCAATTCCCATCCCATCGCTTCTTTGGGTAGGGGAAACCCACATGGGATAAGGTGGGAATTTGTTACATCCTTAGACACATGCATTGTTAATCAATCAAAAAAAAAATTATAAAAAATAATGAGATTTTGAATTTCTTGTTTTGCAATTCTATAATGTCTCTATTTTTCTATTATGATCTAATTGTAATAAATTAGGTATGTAACATAACATTCACAATAGAAGAGAATATTATAAAACAATGAAAGGTTATATCAAATTTCATATGACTCTGTATTAATGACGGCAGTTTATGAACCAATATGTCGTTAAAGGTGGTAATAGCTTTCACTTTGAAATTTAACTTTAAACTTTTACTCTGAATTGCACTTTTGGCCTATAATTATTGGTTTTCTTATTGACTATTTGTGTTGTTTATACTATCGTATTTGATCAATCTTCATTTAATTCATCATATTGGATAGTAGACTTTTTGTTACAGCAACCACACAAACTTGGAATTGATACTTGGTATAAGATCTAGGACCAAAAATTCTCTTGGCTTAGTAATCATAAAAAAATTATCCACTAGTTCCCTCATGTCACACGTTCCATAGTGACCGTTTTATCCTTGGTTATCCAGTGGGGTAAACCACTCATTTAATTTGAGAATGCCCACAACCATCTCAATTATAATTAATACCCAGTAGAGACCCAAATTTCTTCAAAAAAATCTTCAAATCTGGGCTTGAAACCAACAAGCATTTTAAAGCCTACAGTCTAACAAATAGAGTACAGACCATCTTTGCATCGCTGTGCAGAGCCGAGGCTCTAAAATACATTATTGGCCCGCCCTCTCATCTGAAGACAACTCTAGCTCAAGCCGCCTGATTGTTTGGACTCTCCCCCAAGAGACCACCGACTCATGACTCATAAATACTCCAATGGCAATGTGCGAAACGATTATCCTGATAAACTAGAGATACAAAGCAGCATTACAAATGTAATTATGGGATCTTAGAAAGAAGATTTCACCATGGCATGGACCTTGAGATAAATACAATAATAATAACCAAATCATATTAGTTCTAAGCCACATTAAAAGTACTAAAAAAAGACATGTCAATTACGGAAGTAATTGAGATTATGATTTTAGATAGAGTAGAATAGAGGAAAAGAATATATATGAAAAAACCTAATTAGTCTGTTGAGTATCCATAGCCGACCCCAAAATTTTGGCACTAAACTTTGTTTATTTGTCTGTTGTATTAGTTCTGAGTCAGCTTGCCAAGATAAACATTGATTCCAAGTTCCAGCCACTGCTCTAAATGTTCAAGTGAACGCAAAATCCCAAATCACAAAAAATAAAAACATAAATGATATTTAAATTGGTATAAGGTGATAACAAATACCAGGCTAAACTCATCAATATTATCCCCACAAAAGGGGGGGGGGGGGGACAAAGAGATTCTTCTCTTGTGGGAGAAGAGGCAAACCCTACAAAAACTTAAACTACTTAACGTGACTAATGGTGCAGTACGGATTTTAATCATAAACAAAAAATCTGTGCTCATACAGGCGCAAAACGGGCAAAATGTAGCTACCAGAACATAATAAGTGACACTGGTTCCTCGAACACAGAAAACTGGTATGTCGCTCACTCTTCATGTTCAAGTATTGGTGGACCTAGTGTAGATCTGCTGGCTTGCATGAGCAGATACCAGCCTAATGGAACCTCTTGCCATCAGATCCTTAATTGCACGGCGTGCCAATGATCCATTGATCTGATAATGGTCAAGAAAAGGAAACAAACTTCATTAGCATGACAAAAGATATTCAATCAAACAAAAGAACAACTTCTTGGAAAAGAGTTGAGGGACACACAATTCGCAAGTATTAAACAACAGATAAAATACATCTTTATTTAAATTGTTACAAGAGTGATGTCCATAATATTGCCAAGAAAAATGTCCAATAAGGCGATAGCCAATAGATTAGCTTAAATTCTTTGAAATGTGACTGGTCATGCTATAATGAAGTTTCTTCGTTCTATTTCCTGTCGACCTTGAACATCCGAACATGAGGGGAGAATCACTGCATTTTCTAGTTTATTTCATTCCCAGTTTTATATATTTTACTAATCACTATGCCCTCTATGCCAGCCCTTAGTTACAAATTGAGTTCAGCATTAACAGAGGGTAGTATTAATGATAAAATATAATTCACTGTGTATTAAGTTAAATTTCAAACTAGCAAATGTGTTGGTATCAGTCAAAACAAATCTAAGTAACAGCCAGACATTAGGTAAAAAGAGAGACAACTTTCAAAAGCAAATAAATGTATATTTTGATGCTCTAGTACTCCTCTTATTCATCTTGTACTCAACTAAGCATCAATAAAATATTCTTATTACTTCCATTTTCTTTCTTTATTTTATGAGCACTTTTTAGGGTAAACAAGAATGATCCCATTACTAATAATGAAGGTGAAAGGATGTAAGTAATGTTAGACTGATACCAAGTTGTCAAAACATATTTTTGATAAGTGTAAGTAAAGTTGACAAGTAAGTTGTCAAATCATATTATATCATAAAGGAGGAACATGATTTGTTCAGCAAGGAACTAGGAGCAAGCAGACACTTGGAAGTGATATGGGTTCTCTATATAGTATACCCACGTTGGGTTCCCATCAAACATGTCCTAATAGCTCAATCAGTAAAAGTGTGGGTCATATTGAGAAGCAATGATTTTTGTCCTCCGAGTAATAATTTGCAATTGGAAAATGTCAATGATAATTATTGTAATCCAACTAACTTCTCTTTCAAGACCAACTACACAAGCATTTCTCATTCGCATAACATTAAGGGTGTATCCACATAAAATATGAAGAAACTGATACAGAAAGAGTCAAGTTCAGACTATACCCTCAATCTGTCGGACAGGATGGAAGGTGTGATAAGCTTGTACTTTGGAGCTTCCACAAGGAGCTTGTCATAGGTTCCCTGATCAAACAAAACCATGTTGTTCACCTTCTCCTTTTGCTTTCCCTTGCTCCATTTCTGTATACATCACCAAATGGTATTAGCATTCAAAGCCAAACCCACATTACCTATTCCTACAATCTATAATTTGAACCACCATACAAAGTTTAAAATTGAAAAAAAAAAAGTCAAATTCTGAATCCAAAGACATTATCAAACCTTCTTCTTCTGCTTTCCTCCGCCAGATTTGGCTGGCTTCGAGGATGGAGGAGGAGCCTTTTCCTTCTTAGGTGCCTATTAGAATAACCAAAAAAAAAAAAAAAAAAAACAAAATAAATCTTCAGAGCACAAAAATCATATTAACTCTGCACTAAATACTACATGTATTATCCCTTGTTTGGAATCTAAACAAATAAATTGGTGCAACAAAAAAAAAAAAAATACCCAATACTTTCAATCTTGAAATTGAGACAGAGCCTAATAAGACTATTCAGCTTCATTAAATATCACATTAGATAAATCTGTGTTTCGCACTTGAGAACAAGTACAAAAAAAAAACAGAACACAGACTCTGGATTTCAATTTAAGTTCACTAATATCAGATCTAGCAAGAATAAAGAAGAAAAGCAAAACCCAGAAAGCAATATGCAACAAAATGTCGACATATTCACATCTCGGAAGTTCCAATATTTTCTATTGTTTTTCCTCAAACTTTCTCTGAAACCAAACAAATGCAATAAGAAAGTAACGAAGGGAAGGACTTGAAGAAGCTTTGTGTGAGCTTACCATATTGCTCGAAGGTCAGAGTAGAGCAGAGGCTACCGTTTGGTGAAGAAGAAGGTGTGAGGCTCAGAGCTTGCTAGGGTTTTGGAATAGCCTAAAGCAAGGAAAGAAATACTAGGGTTTGAAAAGCGAAGATTTTAGGGCTACTATCTCCTACGGTCGTTTCCACGCGATTCTGCTTTTGATTGTTTGGACAACAGGTTTATCCAAAACTTGTTATGGGTGGGCTTATGTTCTTGTTACGGAAATATGGCAATTTGTGAAATTTTCTGGTCTTGTTCTCTTGGACTTTTGGGTTCTTCACAATGTGTCGGGCCGGCTCAAATATGGTCCACTGTCTCTACTTGAATTTATTAAGTAATGCTACAAATATAACAATTTTCATTATATTTTTTACAACAATTAAGGCTCCATTTGTTTTGGTAGTAAATGATTTCAGGAAATCATTTACCACTTGACTCCACTGTCTAAAAGTCAAGGAAAATAAAATTTTCCGGAAAATATGCTTTAGTTGACCGAAATTTACTCCTTTGACCTGGAAATGGTTTTACACTCTCATTTTCATTTCAAACCATTTCCGGGTCACGCACAAAAGAGAGAGAGCCAGAGAAACTTCAAAGAAAGAAGACCACGCCGAGACCATCCGAGAAAGAAGAGACCAGAGCTCACCGAGACCACACCGAGAGGAAGAACCCAGCACCAGATAAGCCGGAGACGTCGCCGGCGAACTCCGAGCACCACGCCTTCGATCGCCTTCGATCACACAGCGCAATCTCGCCATGAACGGCGAACCCCGATCTCTGCCATGCGATCTCGCCACGAACCCAGAACCCATCGTCGATCGTCGATCTCGCCACAAACCCAGAACCCATCGCCTTCGCATCGACGAACCCATAACCCATCGAGTCGCACCATCGATTGTCTTCGATGAGAACCCAAAACCCATCGCCTCTAACCGGATTTGATATTCTTTTTTCTTTGGTTTTGTTTCTGCTTTTGATTGCCGAAGTTTACTGTGATTTTGAAATTTTTTATAATAAAATTTGTTTGGATGCTGAGAAAATAGCTGAGAAAATGTGAAAAAATTGTAGGAAAATAGCATTTTCAGAATAGAACCAAACACATGAAAATATTTTCTACAACAATTTTTATAATATAACCAAACACCTGAAAATATTTTTCTTTCCCGAAAATAACATTTCTGGAAAATAGGCTATTTTCCAGAAATTATTTTACGCGAACCAAACGGACCCTAAGTTGACAAGTTTTTATAAGTTTTCAACTAAGCCCATTATTTTGGTGATGTTTGGATTTTGCCAAACTTAGTTAACAAACTCAAAAACTCCCATGGGCTGTTTTCAAGTTTTGAGTTATATTAACTCGGTGGCAATAGGCGTAAGTTTCATCAAGTTTTGGGTCCCATAACAGTGTTACGTTACATCAGACAAGACGCAGCAAACCCATTGAGCTCCCAACATCACTTTTGTGTTTACTCTCCCAACTACCTAGCACTTCACCACTTCTCATCACTTTCTCTTTTCCTTCTCCCAAACCCACAACATAGCAACAACTGAAGCCTTGCTTTCCGCCGATCAACACCTTCGGCACAGCTCTGTGAACTGATTTTGTTTCCGGTGATACTGAAATTCAGCCCTTCCATCTATTGGGTTTTATTTTGATATTTTTTTTTATTTTTTCCATGTTCCTCCATTTCCATGCTCCTCCATTTTTTGTGTTGTGTTTACTAAGACCTTCGCTTACTTGGCTATGAATGCTTGTTTATTTATGCCTCTTTTTTTTACTCTCTACTCAAGTATAGCTTTTATGCTTCTTCTTCTTCTTCTTTTTTAATATTTTAGAAGTTTCTCTGTCCTGTTTCTTTGTTACGGCCATGGATACTCAAAGGAACAATGTTTGCTTTGCTCTGCTATTGGCTTGGGAAACAAAAAATATCTATAACGAAACTCAACCAAAACACCGTCACAAATTCCTTGAGGTTTAGATTTAGGTTTTTTTAATCATCATTTTTTAAGAAAACTAATCACCCTCTCATGTTGTGGGTTCCCCTGCTTTGCTCATTTTTGAACAATGTAAACAATGTCTGCTTTACTCTAAAGAAATGTTAGTATTATAAACAATGTCTGCTTTGCTCATTTTTTACGAAAACTAATCATCATTTTTTTTTTCTTTGCTTAATCCGTGCTCTAAAGGACTTACAATGTTCATCGCTGCCCTGCATATTAAACAAAGCTGGTAAGTACATGAGCTGTGGAGCATAGCAACTTTAACCGTGAAGGAATGATGATAGTAAGCGCAGCTGATACTTACAGGCTTCCAATGTTTACAACCATAAAACCATCTAAAGAAATTATGAAGCAACAAAGATGTCCGCAACACGCACTGATCCATGTCACACACATGTCCCCTATAGTTGGAGTTATAGCTATTGGCACTTGCCTCCGACATTGTGGTGAAACATCCACCCCTACAATGCATATTCATTGTCATTCAACACATAGCTAACCATACTAAAAAAATTTATCAAGTTGTATGCAGTAATAGATGACACTAGTGCAGATTGTATTGAGTACTTTGGTCAATGAAATCTTGATCTACTTTTTCTTAGCTCAACTAATTATTTGAGAGCCTAATAGACATTGAGTTTTTCTAATGTTGTAATTCATGATCTTAAGAACTGTGTTAAACAATGTCAAGTGTTTTTCTCTACATAATAGAATAAATTAACTAATTTACATGAGAAATCAGTAGCAATATCTCCCACATTCCATGTTCCATTACCTACTTTGATGCCATTTAGAGAATAGTTAGATAACTCTTCAAACCAATTTCTAGTACGCAGACTTGATTGCATTCAAATAATTTTTGCAACTTAAAGAAAAACATGAGGTAAATATTTCATGCTGTTTGGATAGCCAATTTTCAGGTACGGTTGAAGCCTAGGCATCTGGGTTGACTTGGAGGGAAATGATGATGGATTATGCAATGGATGAAGGAGATTTAGCACGCCTCTTACAACGGACTATTGATATATTAGCTCAGATTCCTAAATTACCGGATATCGATACACTGCTGCAAAGCAATGCAAAGACAACATCCAATGTCATGGATCGTCCACCAATCAGTGAGTTGGCTAGATAATGTCTTGATGTCGCTAAATAGTATTAGTAAAATTTGCACAATTTTTTTCCTATAGGATCAAAACTTTTCTAAAGCATTTGTAGATCTATTTAATGAAATTCAATTCAACTTTTGGTGCCTTGAACCAGCTTCACTTATATGTGACATGTGGTTCATGTTACACATGTACTACCACCAAAAGGCCCATTTATACTGTATATTTGATTCCCAGTAAAGGGAAGCCTTCAACACTGAATTTTGTACCCATCAACCCCGAAAGGAATGTTGGCTACACAAATGCAACTACTCAGATATACACCATTGCTAGGGTTGTGCATTGTTTGCTACTTACTAATTTTTAAAGACCAAGTCAATTTTAGACTCAGTTAAAATACAAAAATTTGTATTGTTCTTAGATATACAGAAAACTCTCTGACCTCAGCAAACCCATGGATTATAATTGAAAGTAGAGGGAAAACGTTAAGTAATAAGCAAAAGACAAGGGTCTCACAACTCTCTGACCTCGGCAGACCCACATAATTGAAAGTAGAACAAAAAGGATGTCCATTAACACTCCATAAACAAGATACATAAATTGAAACCCCCCCCCCCCCCCTTTCCCTTTCAATTCTCATGATTGTGATTGAGTCAATTGAGCAATTGAACAACACCTTACAATTTTCATATTAAAAAAACCTAACATAAAAATGTTTAAACCCGTTCTCATATTCACAGCATTTGATTGTTCAAGATAGATTTACGAGATCTGTAGTACAAAATTTATGAAATATATAGAGAAAATCATGAAAATGGTGAGAAATAAGACCATACCAACAGACCCACAGTATCGTGATGGGTTTACAACAGAGGTAAGAAATAAGATTGTACCTAGGTCGTGTTCAGAGTTGGAAGTCTGGGATTTCGTCGTGTGGGTTTCTAGAGTTCGAGATGAGGGAAGGATCTAACGCAGTGGAGGAGGGGCAGAAAATGAGAGGCGGAGTGAGGGTTTGGAGAGTTGAAGATTGAAGGTGAGATCGTGAGACACTACTATGGTATTTTTCCAACGAGAACCTTAAGCCAGGTCCAAATGTTGAAAAGAACTGGGGTATTTTTCCAACAAGAGTGTTTCATTTTGGGTTTTTGAAGTTGGAGACAATGTTTTGTTGTGGAAAGGATGTGAAAAGGAGAGAGAGAGAGAGAAAGACAACGCGGGTAGGCTTGTGACTGTTCTGTACACCTGATCTGCAAATTGATTTTTGTGGGACCTAGTGAGTGACATAAAGGTGAGTGTTTGAATTGAAAAATTGACTGAGATATTCCACCCAAACAGGCCACCAAACAGAGTTATAAGAAATTGGGATATTTTCAAGTGACGAGTGACGAAAATTGAGTAAGAAATGATGAGTGATAACAAAAAGTTAACCAAACAAGGCCTTTATCATCTACTATTCACAACTTGTCATCTTGACAATTTATAGTTATAGATTTATTGTTTATGATCGAGTTGAAGTCAAAACCACTAGATTTAAATATATGACTATTTTTTAGGCATGCACATCAGCCCACTCAATTCGCTCAAATCGTCCTACTTTTTTTGCCCTGTACCAACCCACAAGGACATGATATTAATTTTTGAGTGAATAGAGTAAGTTCAACTATTAAAGCAACATGTTGGATTGGGTGGCAAGTTTAGTGTTTTTTTTTAACCACCAATATTAAACCCCCCCCCCCCCCCCCCCCCCCCAAAACACACACACACACATAACCTTTATCTCTTGACTCTTATCAAATATATGTATATATTTTTTTTGGGTTAACCCAATGATTGGATGATAGTATGAAAAATAAATGATGCTTTCCTAACGTATTTGTAAGCTAACTTATGGTTATGGTAATGGTACTAATTTAGTTAAAAAAAGGGTACTCATACTCTCATTTTTTTTTTTTAATAAAGAAATTGACAAAATACTCATATATATATATATATATATATATTTTTTTTTTTTTTTATAATTTTATAGAAAAACAAAGTAGCCATAGCTTAAGACGTGTTTTTTGATCTACATGGAAGTGGGTTACTTTTTATGATTTTATTCAATGGTTTAAGGGATTTATAGAAAAAACAAGTTCTTAAGTTTATCTATCAATCCCCCTCAAAAAAAAAAAAAAAAGGTTTATCCATCAATAAAAAAATAATTTTATATGTTTAATTTATAACATATAACTAATGCTAACGATAACAGGCCCAATCCACCGAATTGAATAACCCAAGTTTCCAACCAACCTGCCGTTTATGGAGTTTGGTTAGTCGACGGTGATTTGGCCCATGATGGTTTGGTTTAAATTTTGCCCCTCAACCCGTCCAATCTAGCCTGCGTACAACCCTACTATTTTTTATTCCTAAAAGTGGTTTGCACATGTTCAAGTCAAATAGCAACTCTTCTATAATTCTTTCCCCTAAATATTAAAAATAGATTATTTGGTTATTTAGTAACATATAAATGATAAATGATCAAATATCCTATTTAACTGGAAGTCTATCACAAGATTCATATAATTTGTGATTACACAAATAATACCAACAAATTACAACCAAAATGCGAAAAAAATACTAAATATTTATAAACCATAGTTGTGAGTTGTCAAAACATGAACTATATTGTGAAATAATTTTTTACTAGCTTATAATAATCCTTATATCTGTATGAGTGTAATTGAGAACAGTCAAGATACATACATACATACTTACGCATTAAATTGAAATATGATAAATTCAAATTGAGTCCTTACATAATTTATAATTTAGATACATTAATTTGCATTTAAATATAATTGACACAAAATTATAGTATAAGAGAAATGACACTTGGTATGTGTGGGGGGGGGGGGGGGTAAAGCCCAGCCATATGTAGTGGGCCTAAAGCCCAAGGTGAAGATTAGTGTCTGTCCGAGGAGGCTAAAATAGTTGAGGGATATTTTGTGTGAAAGAAGCATACATGGGGACGAAGAAACTCTGTTCGAAGAGAGCATCATTGTTCCGAAGAGATGATTATCCTCGGATGAAAGGATTTTGGGGTCATGTGAATATCTGGGGGGTTCAAATGAATTTACTAGTGACTTCAACAATTTGGATAAACTTTAGACACGCCTGGAGATAAGAGGAACGGAGAAATATCTAAAAGGAAAAGCTGCCACCACCGTATTAAATGCACTGCAGCAACTTTTTTGGCCGCATTTATGTGGAGAAGACCTCTAAACAGTACAACTTCAGCTACCGTCATTCACGAACGCTAAGGGAGATACATGACATGACACACTCAAGTAGGGAGCTAGATGGAGAACAAGTGGATAATGGGAATGGTAGTAGAGGAAGATATATAAAGAAGAAGGGTTCCTAATGAGAGGGGGAGGATAACAAAAAAGAATTGTAACCGGTATTCAATCTATCATAAGTCTCTTCGGACTTGAACTTACTTGGTCTTTACGTGTATTTTTATGCTGGTTTATACTTGTATGCTGTGATCAATCGTTGTTAGCTCTATAGTTAACCTAACTCTGTCACCCACGCTCTACAAATTCATTGTTTTTGGACTTGGGCTACAAATCCTAACCCTACAGTATGAAATTGAAGTAATTATATATATTAAAAAAAAAAAAACTAAAGACACTTGGCATAAAATTATATGGTAGTTAAGTGAACACTGGGCAAAATTTTTAAGTGCAATTAGAACCAAAATTAGATAATTGATTGTGCTTCCACTTTAATACATTACATATTATCATGAATACTCCTTAAAATTTAAGAAAATTATATTTTAAACCATATAATATAAAAAGTAATAACTTATATAGATAGTGAGGTTTTAAAAATTAACAACTTAAACCCAATACTAACAAATTATCACAATATTAAATACAATTTACAACCATTCAAATTAAAGAACTTTAACAAATTACAACCGTAATAAAAACATAATCTTAAAATATTAACATACAGTTTGTTAGGGTTTTTTTTTTGTTCTTTTTTTTTAGAGATAATTATAACATGCTGTTAATTCCGCGGTTCGAACCCTTTCCTCCCTAAACCCCCAAGCACTTTATGTATGGGGAGATGCTAATTTAGCTACAAGGCCTTTGGTTCAGTTTGTAGGTTAGCATGTTGAATCCTCAACCTAACGAGTTGTTATTTAAAAAAGCCAGATGACTTATTAAAATTTTTGTTGCGACATATCCACTTGATTGGAGTAAGATAGATTTCAGTTAAGTTAATTAGTAAAGTCTCCGATAGTTGAATAAGAGATCCGAGATTTATTTATTGCATACACCAAAAATCGATTGATATATATATATATATTGATAGGAAAGACTTTCATTTCATTAAAAAGTGGAAAATAACATAGCATCCTGAGAAACAGAGGATGTGAGAAAAGGTGAACATTCTTCCATTCATATTACAAAAAAGTCAATATTCTTAGCAAAAGCTGCCAAAGTATGAGCTAGCTTATTTCCTTGTCTTCCTACATGTGACGCTTGGAAGGTTCGATTGATATTTTTATCTAATAATAAATAGCTATCATTGTGTGTGGATACATTGAAACTCTCTCTCAAATTTTTTTATTTATTTTTATTTTTAATGCATAAAAATTAAGCTAAAATGTAAATTAGCACAGGTTCGAACTTCCAACGAATCAATCCTTATCTTAAATCAGACGGCGAATAACTTCCAGCAACTCTCAGGTGCAAACTACAAACCGGGTCCATTTCACTTATCAAAATAAAAACCACAAAACCGAAACCACACTCTTCTACACACCTCTCTCTCACTCTGTCTTTCATTCTGCGAATTGCTTGGTGAGCCATTTCTCTCTCTCTCTCTCTCTCTCTCAGATCTCTCTTTCTCACATTTTGCTGTGACATTTTCCCTATGTAATTGGTTTGGTCCTAATTTTTGTTTTCACTGTTATTTCCTTTTACATCTTTAGCTGGAAATTCCATTGACTATCCGATTCATACTTAGCACTTATCTAGTCTCTTCCATTCCATTGTATATACAGTACTCAGATGGACTTGAATATGTACAGGTTTTCGAAATTTGATTGAGGAGAAGTGACCGGTGTTGTAATCTATGAAATTAATTGTTAGGGTTTTTTTTTTTTTTTAACCAAAGATTCTTTGAACAATCATATTCCATGGAAATGGGTATCTATATGTCTGTGTGTGATTCAATGGAATGTGTCCTGGGAAATGAAGAAGAAACTTATTGGTATAACAGTAAAAAGTTGCATTTCTTATGTTGAATGTGGTCGTGAACTTGTAATCATAATGCTATATACAGAGGCGAATTTTGCTAATCGACCCACTTGAATTAAGAAGTGGTTTGAGAATGGCAAATGGGTTTTATTTTAAATGGCACCGCTTTCCCTTGTAAGAGTAAGGTGGAGAGTGAGGTGACAATGAATCATGGGTTGCATTTAGGCAGGTGGGTCTTTCTGTTTGTTAATGACCATCTACTGTGGGATGTACCAAATATACAAGGAAATATCAACGAGCTATAAAATTTAAATGTGCAGTCTATGCACATTTATACAATAATGTTCACAAGAGTCTGGTTTAGTTTTATTATTTGATTGTGTGAGTAAAGTTGTGTTGGGTTTATGGTATTGTTTTATCATCCTTTATCTAATTTTCAGGGAAAATAAGCCAATTGCAATGGCGACAAGGATAGCTACAAGATTTGTGTCTCGGAGGTTTTCCAGTGGTGGCAAAGTGCTTAGCGAGGAGGAAAGAGCTGCAGAAAATGTTTACATTAAGGTAATCTAGGATGCCCCATATTTTATTTTTGAAAGACGAGGATGTTATCAAGGTGCAGAGGGAATTATGTATATGTTATTTCTTTCCTTAGTTTGAACCTATTTTTCTCATTTTATCATATATTGATATGCTCTTTTATTTTGCCTTCCTCTTGTTATATCTTGTTTATTGGAATACTGTTTTATTTGGCCATTTTAAATCCAAGAACTGGGTTTTGGTATTTATAGAAAAAAAAGTGATTTGTCTTGAGTATGGTTGAGTATTCCAGCTGAAACTAATGTGGTCAGTTGGTTGGGGCAAGGTGCCATTTGGAATATATAACAGTTGAAAAAAACTATTTTATGTTTTCCCCCTTTTTCTGTGAGGTGAGGTGGTGAGAGTGACTACAATGGTCGGTTTAATGCCTTCCTACTTTAGCAGAGATCCATGCTAATCCTTGCAATGGGTATTGAAAGTCAGTTAATCAATTTGGCCAAATGATATAGTTTTGGATTATAGTTTGGTTGTGTACTGACTCTCCTCCATTTTTGGAACAAGTGTTCTATATATAATATGCAGATGCTATTTTATTTAGTATTATTATTATTATTTTTAATGTGCATGTGTAATAACACAAATTATTCATTTATAAAATCTCTTTTATTTTCTCTTGCTTGTGTTGATTATGATAGTAAATTTGGGCGTGAACAGGATAGCTTTCAAGATACTTGTCTTGAAGAGGACAGGAACTGTTAGGAAATTTATATAGTAGCCCTAAACTAAATTTGAGAAATTGATTGAGAACTAATTTTATTCCCCTTACTATGGGATATGGATATGTAAATGAGCGGGGAAAAAAACTGAAAAATGTCGCTGAAAAGTCTTATATACGCATGGAAATACCAGTTGGAAGTTGTTAGGATTTATATAATTAGTAAAATAAATTGAGAATACTTGTTTTGAAGATTAAACTTATCCTTTTTACAAATTTAAAATCATAGTACGGCAGAATGGTGGTGAAGTCCAGATGGAGAATTGTAATAGATCTTGATTTTCTAAACAGTGCCTAGGTTTATTATTATATTAGTTGTTGATTTTTCTGTTTATAATTATAACCACCATAAGATTTTTTTGAGTATCTAAGTTTTATCTATGTTACAACATGTGTGCTTGTTACTGTGCATGTGTGGACAGAGAAACAATGGGAGGAAAAGAATGAAGTGGGTAGCGGGTGCCAATTATCTAGAAAATCATTATCAAGCCCAAGTAGACATAAATTTTCCTGGGAATTGTTAGTGCTAGGTTTACTGGGTTTCCTCCCCCGTTGATTAACGGATGATAATCTAATTGTTCTTTACTTAAAGATCTTGAAAACATCCTTTTGGCGGAGAGGAATGCCTTGTCATTGAAAAGAGATAATGAGATCGATGTGAAGTTCATTTGGTGGGAGTTGTGTTGTTCCTTTGAGCATTGATTAAGCAAAGGTTTTGAGTAGAAATTATGACTAAATCAGAGCTCCCAGTATTAAATTAGAGAGGATGGTTGATATTGGCAATTTACAAAGTCTGGGATTTCTGTTAAACTTCTCTAGCACAGTTATATCTGACTTTGGATAAAAATCTCTCTCTGTATATGTTTGCCATAATGAGTGATCTGATTATATCTTCCGATCACGATTCACAACAGAGTATCTGCTTGTTTATCATGTCTGTAGTGCTTTTGTGTCTGTGTTTTGACAAATCTTTTCGTAATAATGCAGAAAGTCGAGCAAGAGAAATTGGAGAAGCTTGCGCGGAAGGTATGAACAAGTATACTTTGTCTGCATCTGTGTGTTTAGACTTTGGTGAATTTATGCACTGCATGATTATATTAAAGGTCTTGATTTTCAACTTATGCTTATATAGTCATACTAGATACTTAGGGTCTTGCTTGATGTGGCTTGTTTAAAAAAAGTAGAGATGATTGTAAAACAGGGGTTCACAGTGTATGCAGTTGTGTTTTAAACTGTCTTTACTCTCTCTTAAATGGTTAAATAGTTTCTTAGTTTGCTATGTATTAGTTGCTTTTTGAGCTACTGTTCCAAAACTCGGTTGATTTGTTTGGTTTGTCTATGTTCAGTACTTTGGTTAATTGACTAGGACTTGAAAGTCAAAACTTGACTGAACTCCGTAGACTAGATGGAACCGTGTCAGCTTAATATATTACGTATCCATTGCAGTTAAAATTAATTTTGATGGTCTCATCCAGCAAAAAAAATGGCATTTTTTATTGTGTCAAATTGAATTGGGTTATTGAGTTAGCTCTAATTTTTTTTTTCTTTTTCAACTTCCATATCGACTCAAGTTTCATGCTGAAGCCTCTAGGAATGTGGTACAAATTAGATATTCCATTTTCTCTCTGGGAACTTAGTTTGCTCGATATCCTTATGTAGTTATACCTGGAAAAAAGTAATGCTTAATGAGTTGATGTTCTCAGGGCCCTAAACCAGAAGAAAAACCTGCCACAAGCTCAGGAGGATCGGCCACAGATGCCAAACCAACCAGCTCATCCTCAGCATCTGGAGCGTCAACTGAAAAAGTATCCACTGACAAGTACCGGAACTATGCAGTTCTAGCTGGTACTATCACGGTTCTTGCTTCTCTTGGATGGTACCTTAAAGGTACTGCAAAGAAGCCAGAAGTCCAGGACTGAGGTTACTGTGCTTTGACATGAACAGTTAAAAAGGATGATAAGTAGTTTTCTTTACACTACTCTGTATCTTTGGCAGGAGTTTAATAAAAATACATCAACTTCACTGTGCTCCCTCTCTGTATTTGTTGCATCAGATTATAACTGCGTTTTATGTGCTTTTATAATTCTTGAGTTTAGCACGGGTTCATGTTAGACCCTGTTTTGGAGAATATTTACAATGTGAGGCACTATTCAAAGTATTTTTTTTTTTCCACAGCGCAATTGTTTTAATATTGTCAATTCTATGACATGGGATGGCAGGTGATGGTTATCATTGTTATTAGCAGATGATAATGAAATACAAGCTTCCTTTTAATATTGTCAATTCTATGACATGGGATGGCGAAATTTTGTTTCGTTAATTAATCAACTTCAGCATGAGAACTGAATACTAGTTGTTCGTTAATTAGTAATTTGTTTGTGTTCCTTGAATAGAAGCAAAGTACCAACCTCGAAAAGACAATACATAACAAATATAGCTAGCACAAAATCGATCCTTCTGTGGACAGGAAGTTATTTTGGTTACACTGAGTAGAGTTTTCATGGCTAATCAGCCCTTATCTTTTCTTACTTTTATTTTTTGAGAAGATTATCCTTTGTTGCTGAATAACGAAAAAAAAAAAAAAAACTTAGAAAAGACCATACACTCATTTACTGATGTCTAAATCATTATAAATGTAGTGATTTATAATGAGTTATATCACTCAATCTTTATCAAAATCATGTGACAATGTTAACTTCATTTATAAAAGTTGTTAATCACTACTTTACATCCTGGTTCCGTTGTCTGCTCTCTGCTTAGTTGTATTGTTTGGTGCTGATGCTTATCCCTAATCTCTTCTCTTCCAATAGATGATGTGTCCACAGTTCACTTATGGATAATATGACTCGACCCATCAATTACTCTTTCTTGTTCATTTCGAAAAGGGTATATCTACTTAATTTGAGACAAATTAGAGGACATGTGAAAGATAAGAAAAAAGAGAAAGACTATACATAGGACGTGTTCATTGACTTTTTAAGTAAGACTATGTTTGAGCATTTCAAAATGATATTGATGATTAACAATATGTAATTGACAGGGTAAAATAAAACCTAGTTCATTATATTGACGGAGCGTGTGTGTATATATATATACATACATACTTGTAAGGACTATAAAAAGAAAAGCCCAAGCCCACTTAGAATAGTGATACCTTATCCTTCAAATCAAGTCCAAACAATAAATTTTTTTTAAGATAGTGAGTTTCTAACTCAAGTGCAATGTAAAGATAATTTTAAGTCTAAGACTGTTGGATCCAAAGTATCAGAACGGTATACTTAGAACAACAATTGAGGATAAAACCTTCCTCGGGCAGGTTTGAGGATCAATCTCTCATTAATAAGTTCATATCATTTTACAAGGTAATACTTAATTCTCTCTCTTGTTTCTTCTTTTCTTGGAAAATGTTCATCCCTTTTTTTTGGGGTGTTCCCTTTCTTATATAGTTCCTTCCCTTGCATCCTATCCCTCCACTTGTCCGTCTCAAGACATTCCTTAGGATACTTATTCCATGAAGACCTTTCTGGAGGTGGTAGAGGAAGTTGCTAGCTGTGAAGTTATTGGTAAGAGGTCATTTCCCCATTAATGCAGTTGGTTAGGTTGGTGTAGAGTATTGAATGCGGAGGTGGGAGGCGTCTTCTTCGGGAAACTTCCTCCCACCACTCCTGTAGGTCTTATACCCTCTCGTTGCTATCCCCTCCTTTATCCTTGGGCTTTTAAGGGATGCCAATCGTCCTTTGGTTAGGTTGGTGTAGAGTATTGAATGCGGAGGTGGGAGGCGTCTTATTTGGAAAACTTCCTCCCACCACTCCTGTAGGTCTTATACCCTCTCGTTGCTATCCCCTCCTTTATCCTTGGGCTTTTAAGGGATGCCAATCGTCCTTTGGTTCTTTTGTTCTCCTTAGGTAGGCGTAGTCTTGGGAGTCTGCTTGCCCATCTTTACCTAGATTGGATAGATTCGTCCTCGGCTTGGAATCCTCGGTTCGATCTCCCCCCATAATACTTATGCTAGGTTTAAAAGTTCAAGGAAATACATTCCCCTTCTCACTATTTACTTATTATATCCTTTTGAGGTCATTCAATAAAATTGGAATGATTCCTATAAAAAGAAATGGAAATAATGTGTTAGGGTTTTTAAAAATTATAGTAGTGGCAATTAACAAAATACTATCAAATATATATGATTAAATATCAACCTATGATTTTTGTTTCATGATTATTATTTTTTATTATTAAGCCGAGACATTAATCAATTTTTTGTGTAAAATGGGTTAAAATGTAAAATACCTTCTTCAACAGCAAAAAAAAATTTTTACTACTACATTTTTGGGAGAGAATTGTCATAATAGTTGGACTAATAATATATATGGATATATCAAAGACAAAAAAACCTATGGAATAAAGGGAAATAATATGCTCCAATTATGAACCCATCCAATTTGTTTCCATTTATAGCTGGAAGCAGTGCACCGCACATGACATTTTTATTATTTTAAAATGAAGACTGCGTATCATCACTTAAATAGTCTCACTTGGTGCGTCCAAAAGTCCTCCGTGTTACTAACGAAGGAAAGAAAGAAAGAAAGAATTGCAGAGTGAGAATGGAAAAAGGGAGAAAAGTAGTAGTCTCAGCTCTGCAGTTTTCTTGTACCGACGATGTCTCTACTAATGTCGCCACCGCCGAGAGGTCCTCTCTTCTCTTCATAATCTACTTTTTTTCAAACCTTCTCTCATTCTTTATCTTGCTCTTTACTTTCTCAGTCAATTTCTCTTTTTTTTATTTATTTTTTACATGGTTAAAAACTTGTGTTGCTGCTAATTTAGGAACAGTTCTTGATATGGGTCTGAATTTCATGAAATCTATAGCTGACAAGCCACTTGGGTCCTTTTATTTTTTTCACTTTTGTAATTGTTATTGCCTCGTATGTTGGGTTGGCACATATAAATGTTTATGTTTGTTTCTTTAATTCTTTGCGTATTTTTGTACTACTCAACTTGATTTAAAAAAAAAAAAATTTTTGCCAGCTTATTGTGAGGACTTATAACAAAAGTCGACTTGGGTATTTTCAATTTTATGATTTTTTGTCATGAAAGGGTGTTGTGCAAATCACCAAATCCCCTTCATCATGAGATTGGAACTTCCAATGTAAATAAAGGGCCAAGAAACTATGAATCGACTAATGGTTTGGATACGGGCTTGAATGATTGGTTTGTGTTGTCAAGATTTTGTTTTTGCAATGGTTTTTAGGAACTTGATCAATGTTATGCCATTATGTTTTCATGCCATACCAAATTGAGAGCTTGGTTGGTGCTTAGAAACTTTATACATGTGATATTTTACAGGACTACTCCTTTTTCCCATTTGGATGCTACTATGTACTTCTACCAGCTTTTTCCTTCGTGTTATTGACTACAAGTCATAAAGCTTTATGCTCGTTTGACCTTTTTATGCAGGCTGGTTAGAGCTGCTCATGCAAAGGGTGCAAACATTATACTTATACAGGTATGTATTGTTGGAACTTGTGATATCAACTTTTGTAGCATATGGCTCCTTCAGAAACATTACTTTTTAGAAAGTATGTATTTGACACATCTTCTGAAGTACTCCATAATTTCTGTTTCTTTGTTCTTGTGACTACTTTATGCTTCTTCAAAATATATATTTCTGTTCAACTACAAAATGTCTTCTCCCTTTTCCAACCATTAAAATTTGTAACGAGAAATTGGAAAGTATGCATGTTATTGACACTAGAGGACCTTGGAGCCTGTGTAAAAGACTATTAAGACACTCAAATTTATTCTTACTAGAATTGTAATATATCTATGGCTTAATGGAGTCTAAATCAGTTTTCCTGATGCCAAATAAAGTTTTGGTGTAGATTCCAAGCATCTGAACTGATCATCTATCAGCATTCTAAACCAACTTGAGGTTGTGAAAAAGCTGTCTGGGAGGGATATTGAAATAGTGCAAATGCCATTTTAAGCACTCTTGGTTTAATCATCTTAAAGCTATGGGCATAATTAACTTTTGCCAAATGCAACTTCTTGGACTGTATAGGTCTTGCATAGTGCCTAAGGATGCCACCTAGTATGGCGGTGAAGCCTTACTGGTGAGGCACAGTGACCCTGGATAAAATCCTTCTTCATGCTAACCAACCACTGCTTAACGTTATATATGAGGCCGAGGGTCTTCTATAGTGCCTAACTACAAAGGCGACTTCTAAATATGTTTGCAATATAAATTGTTCATGAGAACATAAGATGAGTTTGTATCGATCATGTCCCACACATTGATATAAAATTATAATGCATTAATTCTGTAAAATTATGTCTTGGGTGATATCTGTTTGTCTGTTGGTTACTGCTGGTAAGTATCTAATACACAGTGAGACACAGTATGATATTGGGGAACATTTCTTAGATTGAATTGGACTGGGGTCTGCCTGCCATGCTTTACTGAGATCGGTAAAACTTTGTTACACTGTCATCTTAGCAACTTTTGATGTGATTATCAAATAATCTATTATCTCATTTATTAATTTGTATTTTTCATATGATGAATGACATTGAATCAAGTTTAATTATATAGGCTTAAAATTGTCTTCTACTTTGAATGAGAATTGAAAATATATGCTTAAAGATATATATTTTTGATTGGTAAGTTACACACTTAGCGAGTTATGAACCCACAAACTCGCCTACCATCCCGTTCCTGTAGTAAGAGGAAGTGCCATTTGGGCTAGTGCTCATTGGCTTATTTTATTTATTAAATGTGAGCAGCTAAAAACTAACCAGAAATGTTAATTTTCAGATGAGTGTCAAATATTATTCATATTTAATGCCAATGAGCTCTAGTTCAAATGGCACCTCCTACTCTTGTATGAGCAAGGTGGAGGGTGAGTTCGTGGTTCAAAAACCATTAGCATGCATGTATAATATCAATATTTGGTTTTTTTGGATGAATGGACGATTTTATTCCAATACTGAAACACGTACAATGAATATGCACATATGCGTTAACACAGAGCAAGCAAAATCAGCTCACTACCTCTACATTACTGCAAACTATCTGAATACAACATTACAACTAGTTCAAGGAAGAATTCCTTACTACAGAATAGAAATACCCCACATACTACACAGAACTCTATTTCTGATGGTATGCAGAAACCTCATTTCTCTTATTGCTCCAAGTAAAGAAGTTCCCAATGAAACTATGATCCATTACTTCAATGTTGTATAGGCACTCCCCAAACTCATATTCATAACTTGAAAGACTTTCACCACCAAACTTTTCTGCAGTACTCCTCAGTCCTCACCACATTAAATTCCCCTATAAGTAGCCATGATTGCCTTCAAACTGCTGCTTAAAAGAAGCCAGAAATTTCCAAAGCTGTCTCTAGTCAATACCTTTATTAGAGGCATAAATAAAAGAGCAAAGCCAATTATGATCACCATGCCTTTTTTTTTTTTATAAGTAACTGAATATATATATATATATATTAAAGAAAAACACAGCCCCGTACATAAGAAATGTACTAGACAAGCAAAAACATCAAGAAACCAAATTACAATGATCAAACAAAACAGGAAGAGAGAAGTAAGAAAAAGATGGTATAGCTAAACACCATTGGAGAAGAGAAAAAAAAGAAAAAAAGACTTAAACTTAAGAATGGACCTTTCGTGATGCTCAAAGCTCCTGGCATTCCATTCCTGCCAGATACACCACATCAAATAGTGCGGCACCATCCTCCATATAACTATATTACGGTGACGCTTGAAGTTACAAGACCAACAATCCAACAAGTCCACTACCCTTTGTGGCATCACCCAACAAATTCCAAACAAGCAAAAGACCATACTCCACATCTCAAAAGCCAAAGGACAATGAAGAAGGAGATGATCAACAGATTCTCCACACCTTTTGCACATAAAGCACCACTCCAAGACAACAAAATGCCTCTTCCGAAGGTTATCAATAATTAGAATCTTGCCTAAAGCCACTGTCCAAGAGAAAAAAGCTACCCAGGGGGGGGGGGGGGGAACCTTCGATTGCCACACCATTTTCCACAGGAAGGAATTGGCGGTAGAGGGGGATAGGGAGTGATAATACCTGCTCACCGCAAAACCCCTACTGTTGGCTGGCTTCCAACAAAGTTTGTCAGAACCAACACCTTGCACCTTAGTGGAGTAGATCAAGACCATACACGAATCCAAAGATTGTGACTCTTGATCATTCACTAGGCGATGAAACTGTAGGTCCCAAAAAAATCTCCCATTAGCAAAGCACATAACCTCAGAGACTGAAGCATCCCTTGTCCTACTAATATTATATAAATCTAGAAACACCTCCTTAAGAGGACGGTCCCTACACCATACATCATTCCAAAACTTCACACGAGAACCTTCACCCACATCATACTGAAGGAACTTAGAAAAAAACAGCCAGCCTCTTCTAATGAACTTCCACAAACTAACACCATATGCTCCAAACACGGATTTTGTACGCCAACCACCCCACTCAATCCCATACTTCGTCTCAATGACCCTTCTCCAAAGAGCATCATTCTCTGCACCATAACGCCACAACCATTTGGCTAATAAGGTAGAGTTAAACCTTCTCAAGCACCGAATGCCTAACCCTCCATTCTTCATTGGCCTACAAAGCTTCGACTAACTTACTAAATGAATTTTACGTTCGCCACTGATACCATTCCAAAGAAAGTCTCTTTGCAAATCCTCCATCTGCTTTGCCACCTTAACTGGAATAGGGAAAAGGGAAAGAAAGTAAGTAGATAGGCTAGAGAGAGTACTCTTAATAAGGGTAACCTTGCCCCCTTTAGATAAATACAATCTCTTCCAACCAGCTAGCCTTTTCTCCATCTTCTCCAAAATAGGATTCCAAACCGTCTTATCTTTAAAGGAAGCACCCAACGGAAGACCAAGATATTTCAGCGAAAGAGTTGACTCTCTACAGCCCAAAATCTCCACTAGCTCATGCATATTAGACTCATCCCCAACTGGAACCAATTCAGACTTATCTAAATTAATTTTTAGCCCTAACACCTCCTCAAATCTAAAGAGAATTCCACGCAGAACTGTTATATGATTGCTGTCAGCATCACAGAAAACAAGAGTATCGTCCATAAACAACAAATGAGACACCTTTAACAAGGAACCATTTGCATTCCTCACTGAGAAGCCCGAAAACTGACCTGCCACATAGCTGCATCCACATACGGCTCAAAGCCTCCATGACAATATCAAAGAGAAAAGGGGATAACGGATCACCTTGCCTCAGTTCTCTAGTACTCCCAAAGAAGTCAGAAGGACAACCATTGATCAAAATGGAGAATTTAACAGTTGATATGCAACACCTGATCCATCTTCTCCACTTATCGGAAAAACCACATTGTTGTAACAAAAAAAGGAGAAGCTCCCAATTCACATGGTCATAAGCTTTCTCAATATCCAGTTTGCACAACACCCCTAGAACCCCTGCCTTCATTCTACTATCTAAGCACTTAGAAGCAATAAGGACAGAATCCAAAATCTGATGACCTTTTAGAAAGGCATTTTGAGATTCAGAGATGATACTGTGAACCACTCTTTGCATTCGATTGGCTAAAACCTTAGCAATAATCTTGTACAACCCTCCCACCAAACTAATAGGCCGAAAGTCTTTGACATCCACAACATCATTTTTTTTAGGAATGAGAGCAAGGAAAGTAGCATTGAGACTCTTTTCAAACACTGCATGAGCATGAAAATTATGAAACACATTCATAATATCAGTTTTCACCAAGCTCCAACAAGACTGAAAAAATGCCATTGAAAAACCATCCGGACCTGGCGCTTTATCACCATTGAAATCATGGACAACTCTATAAACTTCATCTTTATCAAAGGGTTTGTCCAGCCAATTGGCATCTTCCTCAGATATGCTAGAAAAGACAACCTCATCCAAAAGAGGTCTGTGTACCTCATTCTCCGAGTATAATTGTCTAAAAAATTGAGAGATACACCCCTCAATGATCCCCTGATCCATGTATAACTCTCCGTCCACCATAAGCCTATCGATGGTATTGCTTCTTTTATGAGAATTAGCAATACGGTGAAAATTTTTTGTGTTCCTATCTCCCTCTTTAAGGAAAAGAGCCCTATATTTCTGCCTCTAGTAGATTTCTTCGAACAAGGTTGATTTTTCTAACTCTCCACGAATCCGATCCTTTTCCAAACTCTGCTCCGTTGAAAGCACACGATCTTCCTCGATAACTTCCAACACATTGAGATCCTTCCACAAATTCTGTACCCTGAGACCTATATTACCAAACTCCTCCACATTCCATCTCTTCAATCCAATTTTAACATCTTTAGTTTGTTTGCCAAAATAAAACTAGGAGAACCTTGGAAATGGTATGACCCCCACCAAGAACGCACCCTTTCCAAAAAGCCCTCATCCTTTAACCATATGTTCTCGAACCTAAAAGGTTTCTTACCTCCAAGAAGATTCCCACCCTCCAGAATAATACGAAAATGATCTGAAAGCAACCTAAATAGCCGACGTTGACAAACAGATGGAAATTTCTCCTCCCAGTCAGCTGAAAGAAGGAATCTGTCCAATCTAGAACTTGAAACAACCTCTCTAGAATTAGACCAAGTGAAGTTCCCCCCCAACCAGAGGCACATCAATGAGGCTAAGCTCTGAAATAAAAGCTGAAAACCTATGCATAGCTGAAGTAAAATTTGTGGACCCAGAACGTTCAGAAGGAAACCGCACCACATTAAAATCACCTCCCACACACCAAGGCACTTCCCACCAACTACAAACGCCTGATAACTCCTCCCATAAGAGACATTTGTCCACCACATTGGTCCACCACATTTTTGAATTTACAAGAGACTGAGAAACGACCCACCACTTCCTCCAACTTCTCCACAACCCTATTGTCCCACATCAATAACACCCCACCTGAAGCACCCACATATCCTAAATAGAGCCAGTCCACATGTTGACCTCCCCACAAACTACAAATGACACCCCTATTAATTAACTCCATCTTAGTTTCTTGCTGACAAACAATATTTGCTTTCCGCTTAACGAATCAAATTGCTAACCCGAAGCCGCTTCTCCTGCTCATTCAACCTTCTGACATTCCAAGAAACAATTCTTAAATTCATTGATGCACTATAACAGCCCGATCCCTAACTGCACTCCTGCTCCTTTCGGCCTCATTCTCCTCACCCCAAGAATTCAATAAATTCTTTAATTCACGATGCCCTTTATGCCCAGCCTTAACCATCTTCCTCTGAGAGGCTACCTCCAACATCCTCTTTTTTCTACGCTCTTCTAGAGCTAAGAGCAAATCTATAACTTGTTCTTCGAATCCCTCCAGTGAGGTCCCAACAGATTTCTGGAAAGCTTTTATTCTATTAGTTACCCAAAGTGACAACTTGGAGTTGTCGACATCCACTGTACACCCTCTCTCCTCAAGCGTAGGGCTCTCCATAACCACTGAGTTATCCACTGCCAGAGGTGCCACTTCAAGTGATTCACCTAAATGTTCCCACATCAACAGACCCATCTCAGAGTCCCAAGTCTCACCCTCTGACCCCAATTCAGAGGCAGCAGAACCCTCAACACCATCATACTCAGAAGCCCAACTACTAATTTGTCCCTTATTAACAAGAGAACCCATACCTGGATTAACTACACCCTCCGAAGCAATCTGGTCTGACACGGAATTAGGAGAACGAAATGCTGAAAGCGG
The DNA here is from genome assembly GCA_030445155.1 of Quercus variabilis. NCBI lineage: Eukaryota > Viridiplantae > Streptophyta > Magnoliopsida > Fagales > Fagaceae > Quercus > Quercus variabilis. The sequence goes on along the minus strand of CP129445.1, from coordinate 14,873,766 downwards.
GATAACTATTTTCCTCCCATCCCGAAATTCAATCATCCAATCATTGGAGTTGCCCCAAGTTTTGCTAAAAAATCCAACAAAATCACTAAGAGAAGGACCAAAATCCTATGGTGCTTTGGTGAAAATCTGATCTGACTTCTCCGATCCCTCTGATTATCTTACAATACAATTAACAGCCTGTTCAGATTGTGAAATAGCTTGCACTGACACACTATTGCGATTCCAAAACACCCAAATTCTTCTAGAAGAATGGCTAATTATAATTGATTATGAAATCCCATCCTGCAGCATTGTGTCCTTAATTCTTGCTGTATCTCCTCCTCTCTTTTGTTTCAACTTTCTACCGAGCAAGCATAAACTAGAGACCTTTCTTCTCCGTAACATTGCCCTAATTCCCTCTTCTTGATAGAGTCAATCAGTCCCCTTATATTCCAAACTAGGATAAATATTGCAAAGGGTTCTTGTATCATCTTTATTTTTCTCAAGCATACAGTGTTCATCATCATGAACACGATTTACTTTTTTTTTTTTTTTTTTCAATAAAACTTCTATTACCTATAAAAATAATAATAATAATAATTGCAAAGGGTCAGGTCAAGGAGAGCATCCCCTCATTGAGATTTCTTCCATTTCTACTATTTTCTTTTTCCCTCTATCACCATTACTTGGTTGATGACCTGAAGGAGTGGCTTCAATAATTTGCTGGATAGTGAGTGAAGACAGACCCCCATTCTTGCTGTTAGGACTTTCAAGTCGTCCACTTTTCCACACCTTCCAGGATCTATAACTGCAATAGAATTTTCTTTCGTTTTCTCTTTTCTCACTTCATTCTTTCTAATGCTTCGAGACTTGGGACTCAGTGTATTGATAGCATCTTTTTCTAGCATTGTGCTTCCACCCATATAGTTTCCATGGTTATTTATCCCATCATTAGCCTTAGGAACATTTGGTACTCACATCTTTTCTATTCTTCAATATACAGGCATTGGATGAGTGACCAAATGACTTACAATGAGAAAATTTCAGAGGCCTCCATGGATATTCAATTCCAACCTCCTGAAATTTTTAGTCAACATCACCTTCCACAAATACCCTTGCATACCCAATCCTTTCCTGGTATTCAGTTACACTGTCTGCATAAAATGGTTCCCGACTCCAGTTGCTACGTGTCTTAAGCAAGTAGGAGTCCAAATGTCCAATACTCGAGTCGACAGGAATATTTTTTTGATAGGTGAAATTCTTATCCACAATGGAATTTTAGACAGACAGTTTTGAGACTTCATGGCTTTGTCATCTCTCTCTCTCTTTCTTGTTTTCTGAGGCCATGTCTACCTTGAATTGGCCATAACTGAGGCAACGGCTATTACAAGTTTTGAGACTTGTTACAATAAAGCCTTCTTTTGTCATCTATAGCTCTTACCTGTAAAAGGGTAATATTTGATGCTTAATATAAACAAAGAAATTATGGTTGGTGTTGCAAGTAAAGTATTGTTTGCAAATAAATACGTGCCATGCAGATGGTAAGTTAGACTAGATAAGTCATAATTGATTGTGTTTGACACTATTTCTTCAACAAAGTTATAATTCTCACTGTGTATAGTGTATAAGCTTTGGCCTCTTGGATCTTTTTTTCAGGAACTTTTTGAGGGTTACTACTTCTGTCAGGCACAAAGAGAGGATTACTTTCAGCGAGCTAAGCCTTATAAGGGTCATCCAACAATTCTGAGGTAAAGTAGCTGAAATCCTCTATTATTTGCTTGGCTAGCTGCATGCTCACATTTTGTCCTGGCACCTTGGAAATGTCCTATGATCTCAACTTCATACACATTTTGTGCAGTGGATTTTATTTTGTACCTTTATGTGATGCTGTGCAGGATGCAGAAACTTGCAAAAGAGTTGGGCGTGGTGATACCAGTTAGCTTCTTTGAAGAGGCTAACAATGCCCATTATAATTCAGTAGCCGTAGTTGATGCTGATGGAACAGATCTTGGACTTTATAGAAAGTCCCATATCCCAGATGGACCAGGCATGTGAGATGCAGGATTATTCCCTACATCGAATCTTATATAAGTATTTTTTTATGCTAATATATAATAATTTTTTCCTGCAGGCTACCAAGAAAAATTCTATTTCAATCCAGGAGACACTGGCTTTAAGGTGGGTGCTTAGTTCCCTTTGTCCCTAAGTAATAGTACCACTTGAAAAAGGAAATGTGGAGTATTAATTAGGGATGAGGGGAGTATAATCTAAACTTATATCTAATTCTTGGGTAGTTTCTATTCTGTTGGTGATTGTGGTAGCAGTGCAACTTACAATAATCCTGATGCTGTTGGTAAACAGGTTTTTCAGACTAAGTTTGCAACGATTGGAATTGGTAAGTAAGTTTAGATGCTCTAATTTTTAAAGTTCTGTTTTTAATTATTTTGGGCATGTTTGTAATTATGGGGCCATGCAAAGACACCTTTATTTTGTTCACTTTAGGCTTCGGATTTGCTATTTAACCATGCTAATAGCAAACAATATTGGAAATTCTTTTGTTCTAATAATTCATCTGTGACAGAATTCATGATAGGGGAAAACTAAAGTTACTATTGCTTATTAATTTCAGCAATTTGTTGGGATCAGTGGTTTCCAGAGGCAGCCCGAGCTATGGTTCTTCAAGGTGCAGAGATATTGTTTTATCCTACTGCTATTGGTTCTGAACCTCAGGATCAGGGTCTTGATTCTCGTGATCACTGGAAGCGGGTAATGCAAGGGCATGCTGGGGCAAATTTGGTAAGTTCTTTAGACTAGTAGACTATCAACTTTAGAATTACTGTAGTTGGTTCTAGGTTGGTCTATTTGTCTGGTCCTCATTCCAGTACCTGCCTCTTTAGAGATTAAATAATCTAAAAATGACCATAAAACAATACGTATGGATAGATTATGCATTTCAAAGCAAATGTGTCTTTTGTTGAGCAAATAATCTATTTGTTGTTGTTGTTGTTGTATTTTTGATGATTTCTGTTGAGGGATTTTGGTGATTGTGCAGATCACAATTGATAAATATGGTGTTTGTTATTGAAATGCAACCACACAAGGGATTTAATCTATTTTGGATGAATTCAGGTACCTCTAGTAGCTTCTAATCGCATAGGAAAGGAGATAATTGAGACAGAGCATGGAAAAAGTGAGATTACATTCTACGGGAACTCTTTTATAGCAGGTATTCCATTTATTTGTCTGATGATATTAGCAAAGTTGAGATTACCTTCAAGTTATTGGGCCGTGTCCATGGATATGTAGCTAATACAAATATATGTGAATCTATACCGATCACAGGACCTACTGGAGAAATTATTTCAGCTGCTGATGATAAAGAGGAGGCTTTGCTGCTTGCAGAATTTGATCTGGATAAGATCAAGTCCAAGAGAAAAGGCTGGGGAGTATTTCGCGATCGACGTCCAGAATTATACAAAGTGCTTCTGACTTTAGACGGAAACAGCCCCACACTGTGAGATCATCCTGTTAGTGTCTTGTTCGTGAGGTAATTAATAAAATTACTTTAATAGCTTTCACAGCGCTGTATTAATTTCAAGCAGTATGATTTGGGGGTGGGTGAAGGAAGTGGAGGAGGGGAGTGGGGGAAGGGGGGGGGGGGGGCTGTTGGAGAGCAGAACAGCTAGATAACTTCAATGATAAAATAAATCAAAGTGAGCAACAATATATGGTTGAACTTCACATCTGAAATATGGTTTATTGAACATTGTTATTCTGGCTTTGTAATTTTTGTTTTCTTTATTGGTGATTAATACCACTTACATTTAAATTTTAATCACTAGAGGATGCTCACTTGGGAAAGTTGACTCTATTATTGATCAAAATGTTTTTGGACCACCTCAGCCCAAGTTTCCTCTCACGTAGTTTGACGTTGTAATCCTAGCCTGTTGCCCTCTTGATATTTAAAGAATAGTCACTTTCTCCAGTATCCTATTAGCACTCTGGTTGGTTACAATATGCAGCATTTGTTGACTTTGTGTTTATATATTGGTTAGATATGGTCTAAAACTTATAAAATAAAATTATAAAAGAGAAAGAAAAAGATGTGAATTTAACTTAAACCATATCTGCAAGAGCCTTGTAACTCAACTAGCATTTCTTGGTGTTTCTAAAAAAGACGTAACTTAAACCATATCCATTTTTACTACCTAAAGCCAAGGCCCAGGGAATGGTTTTCCAGTCCAGTTCATTCTTGAAGTTCATAAATTTTTTTTTATTTGAACTCCAATTATATTGTTCAACTCTTTCAACAGAATAATTTATCAATGTATGAAATCAAGAACAGTAGCCTGAAATAGTCATTAGTGTGTTAGAGAGTGTAAATTTTGGCTACAATGGTGCATTCAACCTAGCAGATACACCTGACCTATAGCTTCTTCTTTTTTCCTTGTTTTGATGGTTGAGTTTGGCCACACGTAGTGGGAACAAAGCCTATAGTTGCAATCACACTCAAGTGATGGGCTGAGCTGTTTCTTAGCAGCAGAGCCATAGAGTTTCTCATTCTATCAGCGACATGTAGGGCTTCTGTGAAGTAGTACATATAGCTCTAAAAAGTAAAATCAAGAAAGCCATAGATTTTATAATCTTCCAAAGAATTGGCACTTGTCAGGAAAAGAAATCTTCCAACAAATTGGGACCTGTCTTGCACGTGTCTGGTCGAAAAAATTATGTTGTTCACATCACATCTCTCTTTAATGTACCCAAAGCATCTCAAGAAGACTTTATTTTATCTTTTATAAAGAGCATCTTTAGAGTGAGTTTCTTGTTCCCTTGGCCTCCTATTTATGATAAGCTTTGCTTGAATCTGTTCTTGGCCATAAAAGGGACTGGGGCCATGAACTTCAATCATTAAAGGAGTTATTTTATTATGATGCTCTCTGTCTCTAGATTTTTACTTGCTATAATCATAATTGGTTGTTTAATGTATCATTTTTCTGAAACTAACCATCAATTAGATGAATTTCAAAGGTGTATCAATGACGATTTATCCACAAATTATATTTGAGACTTTGGTGAGTCTCACTTTAATATATGCTCATTTTGTGGTGTATAATTCAGGTTTGAACTATATTCACTGTTAGTTGACTACTTGACTCTATAGGTACTTTTCATTTGTTCCTGAATGTTACATTGTGGAAAAAAAAAAAAAAAACTTGAAATTGGCATTATATTCATTCATGTCATGATCATAGGTAGGCTCCCTATGGATTTGGATCATAGCTGATGTTTTTTGTTCCTCTTTATTCATCTTTAATTTGGGTGTCACTTTCATAATTTGAACATCACCCTGGTCATTGGTATTGATTTAATTATAGGTTTTCGCTGCGTTTTCTTCCCCCTTTTTCTTTTTTCTTTTTCAATCAACATCCTGAGTCATATACATAAAGTGTTGCAACCAACCTTAATTCCCAGCTTGCAGGGGAAGGTGTGGGAAGTCTCAAGTTAAACTTTCATTGTTTTTTTTTTTTTGGCTTGAAGGTGAACTTCAATATTTGTTCTTCACTGGTGTCTTAATAGGCCTTCTCTGAGCATCTTGGGCCATCTTATCCAGGTCATAGATCTTGTGTAAGCTTTTAAAAACTGAGCATGATGTTTTTTTTTGGCTGCAACTGAGTATGATGTTGTCACTACATAGAAATTCCCAAATTTTGCTTATCTAATATTGCTTCTCATTGTCCCTTTCGTTAATTTCGTTCTGTTGTGCATTTTTGCTTTTCTATTTGCTTCTCAATTAAATTTAGTATTTATTTAGGCTTCATAAAACACCCTTATTATATAGGCAAATATTTTTATATATAACATGTCGAGCAATTTATTTTTGATAATTTGATAGCAACAACGAGGGAGGGGAGATTTAAGCCCTTGATGTTTTTGTGGAAACACTAAAAGGTGTAGGCTACAAGACTTCTGGCACAAGACATATAGAGCATTTGATTGGGTAGAAAAGTACAAAAATAAAAACAGCGAAGGAAAAAAAATGATATGTTCGAGGGAAAAAGAGATATATTCTCTTGTTTGGTTGTTTGGCAGAGTAGAAAAGTGAAAGGGAAAAAAAGAAAGAGATATTATTTTATATCTAGGTCCATCATTTCTTATGTTCCAAAATCAAAGGAAATTAAGAGAATATCTTACATAGATGATTTGACAATTTTATTCATTGATTTTATTTAAAACAATTCAATACAAAGATATAATAGTTCTTTTGGGGATATCTTGGTAATGGGTTTTAATGGATCTGAAAGACGTGTCATCCACCACTCTAGTAGTCCACAAGGTTTATGGGATATCTCACCTCATCGGTAGGAAGTGAAAAGTCTGGCCAAGAGGGAGAATCCGCTTGCTTATAGCCAAAAAATAGAAAAAGAAAAAGAAATGTATAATAGAAAATTTCTGTCCATTTTTCTAACCTACATAGTCCCCGCCGAACATTTCTAACCAAAAATATTGGTCTCTTCTTCTTTTTCATTTTTTTCAACCTCGCATTCTCTTTCCTATCTCTTACCAACCAAATTCTTAAGATTTAATGAAACTGGGCTCCATTGCTGTCCCCTATAAATCAATGGTTCCTGGCTTCATAGTTCATATGCCTTGGATGCTAGATAAAAGAAACCAATCATTTACTCATTTTAACCTGGATACAAAAACCCTCTTTAATGGTTTTTGTTTTATATACAACACTAATTAAGGTTAATGCAACATGTGCTATTGTGGTACACGAGACACAGTCAAGAAATCTAAATACCATTTGGCCATTTGCCCAAGTATATATGGCAGTAAATGGAAGTCTTGGATTATGGTGATCTGTGAGACACGGATTCGAAAAAAATACATGAGGTTGTCCTTTCCTTTAGTGCTTTCTTGGTTTGATACGGTCTAGATATTTTGACATTTACCTTTTTAGGTAAACAAATTGCAAATACAATGCACTATGATTTGATTATAATAGATTAGCATTTTAAGCTCTTTAGCTTTACTTGGGAGTCTACCCTAAAAAAAAAAAAAAAAAGAAGCTTTGCTTGGGAGTCTAGTGGAAAAATAGTTCGAGTTACCGAGTTAGCAGTATATTGTAACTATCTCAAAAAATAAATAAACGCGGTTTTTTTATTTTTTGGCTATATATAGCTACGTATAATGTGGCTAATATTGCTTGAAATTTTTGGCCATATATATTGCGGCTCGTATTGCTTGAAATAGACTGTCTCTCGTAAACAAAGCCGGCAACAAGACACTTGGCAAAAATTTGTTATAATTGAGATGGTGATTATAAATTTTCATAGTTTTATATGCAAAGTTTAAGTGCCTATAATTTAGGATAGTTTTCTGCAATTAACTCATAGAAAAACACCTAGAATTTATTTTGTATAACCTGAAATTAAATTAGCAGAAATTAGAAACCATCTTTTGGTTTTAAAAACACCTTCAGCAGGGAAATTCAGATAGACAGGGGAAATGAATATTTTTTTAAACCTTGGATGACTGATAATTTCATTGAAACAACCAAAAAAAAAAAAAAATGTAGAAGAAGAAGAAGCAGAAGAACGGAAAATTGCCCACTTAAATGCAAAGCTGGGTTCATGTTTTTCTTTCCTCTAATTATTAGCAAAATTAAAAATTCTAACTGGCATCTACAAGACTAATTAAGAGTTGAAACCAGCAAACTCCAACCTGCAATTACGAAATTGCCTGAGACTTCATATATGCTTGTGCTGACTTCAAGCTCAGCCTGCCTTATCTTATCTCCTTCTTTTCCTCCATTGCTTACGTATCCTCGTTTTCCTTCCCATCTTTTTCATCATCATCATCATCATTGTCATTTTCTTCATCTTCCTCCTCCTCTTCCTCTTCTTCTTCTTCTAGAATCTCATCATCTGGCTGAACAAAGTTCAACTTGAGGCGCCCGTCTTCTCTAAATGCATGCAAAAACTCCTGGGTGGGAATCCTCATTTCCTTGAGAACAAACCTACCATCTTCTCTATAGGACTTAAAGAAAACCCAAGGCTTCCCACTCTTGCCTATACAAGAAATAGGTGGTGGGAATGCTCCCCCACTACTTGTCTTTGATCTCCTAAATTCACCACCGTGATTTTTATTGCATGCCAAATGATGCTGCTTTGTCATCAAGCCTCCAACAACTTTCTCTTCTTGCTCAACTTGACACTCTTGATTTTTCTCATTCCTAAACTCTTCGACATCATCGGAGCTTTCAAAGCCAAGACCTTCAGTGCACAACTGCAGGCTATCAAAGTTCATTGATGAAAAGCTGTCACTGTTTTTGTGGCTACTAGTATACTTGTTTCCTGGGGTCGTGGTGTCTGAATTGGAATCCCATGATGGGTTCCTCTTGTTCTCTTCTTTCTCATCAATGGTATCAAGCTTTTCGATAGATGATGATGATGATGATGATGATGTGGGAGGGCTTGGGAAGCTGGATGGTTCAGAATTCTCTTTGAAATGAAGTTCACCAAAGATCTCGGTAAAGGATGGTGATTCCTCAATATTGGGAATCTGGTTCCATGAGAGGGATTCAAGAAGCGTTGGATTTTCAGGCAATGGCTTCTCAAAGATGTGTTGGAGGCTCCCACAGGCAGCCATGGCTTTTTTTGGCTCCTTGGTTATTTGTAGGATATTTGAGAGACTAAGAGAGAAAAAAAAAAGTGAGGAGTTCTTGATGGTTGAGCTTGAGAGAGAGAGAGAGAGAGTGCGAGAAGGAAGCACGAGATTAGGATGGGTTGAACCGTTGAAGAGATCAAGAGATGGTGCTATTAATTTGGGGTGTTGATTTTGGATGTACGCAACACGGATTGCTTACTCCCCCCCACCCCCCCAAAAAAAAAAGAAAAAGAAATTAAAAAGAAATAAATAAAAATGGAGCAAGAATGGGTGGTTTTGGAGATTGGTCAAGATTTGGTGGTTACAATTGAATGTAAACTATTACTCTAAAAAAAATAAGTTTACAGATGTTACCTACTATTTATGAGTGGTGTATATAATTTTTTTTCCCCAATTCTTCTACGATTGAAATTTTTTTGCCACAATTTGACGACATATGTGATGATAATGAGTGAAGCACATGAACCTATTATGTTTTCTTCATTACTCACAATTACACATGTCATCAATTTACAATTAAAAGAAAAGGCTATCCATTACTACTACAATTGCGAATTAATCTACGATTTTACACATAATTATTATAATATACACGTAATTATTATAATATATAATTTTTAATTGAGTTTAAATTCTTCATTAAGATCTTGTCACAATTAAAATAAAATACTATTAATTATTAACAGAATTACCTATTAATAACTACCTAATGATTGAATTTATATTTAAACAATAAATAAAATAATATTAATAGCTACGCTAATGATTAAATTTTTATTTTGTTAAATTTTTCTATGCATTACATGGGTTACTGACTAATATATATAATTAAAGACGTTTGACATTTGGTTAACCTTATAATATTGTGTCACATAAGCTTTCGAGACCTCCTGATTTTACATATCATTATTCAAATATATTTTTAATTTAATTTAAATTTCATTCAATGTTTAACTCTCTATTAGAATCTTGACACATCATATTTTTATTAAATAGTAGAATATACTAATTATATATACAAATACAATCATAATAAAATGACTATTACTAATTACCATAATTATCAAATTTTATTTTAAAGAAAAATAATAATCTAATGAAAAAAATCATATTGTGTTAACCCCCCCCCCCCCCCCCCCCCAGTTCTTCTATGGTCACTACAAAATTTCACAAAAAACACAAGGGTATCATCATACCTTGAGTAAACATAAAATAACAAAAAATAACACTTAGACCCGCCAAAAAAAATAAAATGTTGTTATGAAAATTGTAAGTATGCAATTTGGCTCCCAAGCCCAAAGGATGGATGAACTTAGGCCCAAAGAGCCCAATACAATGAGTTTGTAGAGAGTGAGTTGGAAAAATTGGGCTTTAATGAATCAGACAATAAGTAAAGCAGGTCCAAATGACAGGAAAATAATGATAGACTGGTTTAATATGAAGAAAATTGTTCTCAGCACAATTTGAGGAGATCTATTCTTGAATATAATTCTTGAAATTGATCACAAGTATAGTTCTTATTGCTACAGTGTTTCTTTCTTGATTCCCGATCCCTCTCCTTCAGGGTCTTCTTTCTGTTTTATACTACTTTCCTTCTTTCATCCCTACCCTCCACGTGTAAGGTAGATTGTTGGTATTGATTCTTGTCTCATCAGCACCTTCTTGAAGTTCCTGGTAGTAGTTGTAAGATTGAAAATTACTGTTCAGGTATCACCTTCAAATAAATGTGGCCAGTTGGTTAGGTGCAGAGTATTCAATGCGGTGGTAGCAGTTTTCTCTTTAGATATTTCATGGCCTCCCTCTATCCTGTTCTTTCTTGACACTTATTCTCATCAATGGAATTGTCTGGACGTTGCTCTTGATGTTAGACCGCACCTTCTGACCTTGGCTTTTGCTAAGCCGAGGAAGCATTCCTCCTCGAATCACCTCCTTGGAACATAACGCCTAAATCTCTTCCTTTATTTATTAGTACTGACCTCTATCACATGTTTATCCATCTTTGGACTTATGAGGTGTCCTAGGACTAGGCCCCCAGCCCAATATATTTTACTGGGCCTAACATCCCTACAAAAATATTGTGAGATTTTGTTATGCCACTTTAAAAAAAAAAAAAAAAAAAAAAAAAACCAAACATGAAAATACATTTTTCTTCTCTCTTTTCAAGATTTCATCTTCCTTTTTTTTTTCCTTTTCTTTCCTATTACCAAATTATATTTTTTGATAATTCAATACTTATAACAACTGAGAAGGGGGAAATTTGTGCCTTGGATATCTCCATTGGAAACACCAACAAATACTGATTGAGTTACAAGGCTCTTAGTCTTTGCAAGCATATTGTTAAGCCATAATATGGACTAATCAGTGGATCAATCAATATATATAAGTAGAGACCTCATGTTAGAAAGTATAAGGTTCTATCATGTAACACTTTATTAGAGTGGTTTTACATTTAGCCTTCTACATTAACTTCTTGCTACTATATTCCAAACAATGGGTTGATATTTTAAAGGCAAAAATGCAAAATTAACCCTCTAACTTTCACATTTTTTTCATTTTAGTCCTTTAACTTTCAGTTTTGTTAATTCAGTCCTCTAACTTTCAATTTTTGTCAATTCAAGGCTCCATTACAAATCTATTACTGCAGCTGCTACTGCTGCCAAAATGACGCTATTTTGCATGTTGTTTTTATTTTTATTTTTATTTTTTTAAAATTCGAAATTAAAAGAAAGATCTAAAAAAAAAAAAAAAAAAAAGAAGGAGAAGAAAACATTAAGGGGAACGACAACGACGTCGTTCCCCTTCTCTGAATCAAAACAAAAAAACAAGGATTCAAGAATCAAATCCCTAGCTTTGAGTCCGAGAGAGAGAGAGTGAGCCGGTTTGAGAGAGAGAGAGAGAGAGAGAGAGAGAGAGAGAGAGAGAGAGAGAGAGAGAGTGATTGAGTTCACTAGCGGCGAGGAACCTCGCCACCCCTGCTCTAGACCTCATCGCCCCTGTTCGCTGTGTAAACCACCACCATCCTCGCTGCTCTGCCTTGATTGAATCGGTGATGGGTGTGCCATGAAGACTATGAGGACAGAGTGGGTTATGGCTTTGTATAAGGGTTTCATTCCAACTATCTCAAGGCAAGGTCCATTCACTGTGGTGCTATTTGTCACACTTGAATGGAAGCTATTCATGGATTTGTGATCATGGTAGAGTTGAAACATTCTTATTAGATTATGCGTTTAAGCAGTTTGAAGAAGAAAAGCATAAATTTGGCTTGTGATTTGGTTATCACTTGATAATGTTTGCCTATTTGCCCCCCACATTTTACCACACGTTTGTTGATGGCTTGTGATTTTGCTTCATCTATTCATTCATAGATTTGAATTCTGTAATTAGCTTTTTTGACTTGGCATCTTTGAGGAAATTGTATGTAAATCATGAGTGCAAATATATGCCTTTTATAAAGCTCTTCTTTTATACAAATATGTGGAGATTTTGACATTTGATGAGATATTTTGCAATTGTGCAAGAGAAGATGTAGTTGTCATTAGATTGCTATTATAACCAAATTTGTATAATTATTGATGCTGCAAGAATCTTAATCAACAAGCAAAATAAAGCCTTCCCTGTCCTGCAAGCCCTCTCCCATTTATCTTCCGTTTGAACCATCCTTGTTTTCAATGATTTTATTCTAGAGCAATGCACAGTTCATGGTGCTAGAAGAATTCGTATGTGAATCTGTGGCATTGTCCATAGAGGCTAAAGGTTGATATTGCAAGAGATACCAGACTAGTTGAAGCTAAATTGAACTACATCTAGCTCAGTTTAGTACATCTAGCCAAACTGTCCTGTAAATGCATAAATGGAACAAACCTTCCACAAAACACAAGAAATCAATCAAACTGGTCAATTCCACCATGAGCTGAAGGAAACCAAGCCTTAACTATGTATAAGAAAAATTGAAACAAATCCACCCCTGCCTTGCCTTTTCACTTTAACATCACAAAATAATTTTAATATTAGTCTACTTGCTTCAAAAACTAAATTGCCTTAATAGTTTGGCAATAACATCACAAAATAATAGCCATGTGACAATGTTTGGCCAATTACATAACAAACTACATGCCTAAGTCATGAAGTACTGTTCCTAGAATTAACTAAGCTCTACTGATTTGTTGACTATTAAAATTTCTGCAACTTTGTTGACTACCATTAACTCTTGCTCTAAATCTCTTTGAGTTCCCCTCAATGTTGATAGCCTAGATGTGAAAAGTATACAGACATTAGAAGTTGACAGCAAAAAGATATAAAAGTAATAAACACACACACACACACACACACACACACACATATATTTAGCTGCCATATTGGTATTTTATTAAAATTCATAAACATCAAGCTTCGGTTAGGTGTTACATTTTTTTATTGATATACATCCAACATACAATGATAATGTGATATACATTTTTTATTCATTCCTATCTTGCCTAATTAGAAGAACCATCTCTGGCTATATTTTAAAATTCAAACATGTCTAGAGTTGCTGCCAAACATATCAAAGTCATTGAAATAAACAAAGTCACTGAAATAAACAAAGGAAGTTACTTTGTTGGTTGCCTAGCTATATATTTATATATATATATATATATATACACACATATGTCAGACATACATTGCTTTGTTGGCTGCTAAATGCACTGTCTACTTGCACTCTAAATCCCATGAAATGCTCCTCAATGCTGGTGGCCTGCATGTGAAAAAATTAGAAATGTGCATAATTTGCTCCATTAAGGAAATAATTTAAATGAATTCAAATACCCTCTTTCTGCCGCTACTTGTTGTCTTGCCCTTGCCCTTGTTTGTTGCCGCATTGCCTTTGCCCTTGGCAGTTGCTACTCTTGGTCTTTGATTGCTCCTGTAGGTCTTTCTGTTATGACCCAATTGATGACAATGTGCACATCTTAAACTTGTTTGATTCATCTTCATCTTATAAGGGTTATAAATTCATCTTTATCCTTTCTTCTTCTATCAATCTTAGGCCTCCTTGGCTGGATTTTATGGATTGGAGGAAGTATGGCATCTCCATCTACTTCCGGCCACAAATCAGGACCATTGCATGGTTGAATGAGATGTGAATATAAAGCAATATATGTATCCTTCTTATAGAAGTCATGCACATAATCCTCAGCCTGTTCTTTCTTGAAACCTATTACATGCACAATATGCTTACAAGGGATCCCAGTCAAATCCCAGCAGTTGCAAGCACATGAACGTTTCTCCACATTAACCACAAATTGCTTGCCACCACTATTCACTTCCCACCTCGCCCCACCTGACCAAATAGATGTGCAACCAATGGTAGCCTCTTTATATTTCTCCAATTTTTGCTAGATCTTGTGACAAATAAGGCCTTCATACTTAGCCATTGAATCCCTATTCTTATGAATTCTAACCATGAGATATCTTCTAATGGTTTCAAGCATATTTTAAATTAGCCAAACAACTTAAATCTTTAATGTGCCTTTATTGCTTTAAATGTTTTAGATAGATTCAATGGATAACATTTTAGGTTTTTTTTTTTTATTTTTTTTATTTGCATAAGAACTAAGTTCAATGTATAATTGCAAGAGTCAGATTCAATGAATTAGATAATGTGATTATTTTTCTCTACACATTTTTCCAATCAAGCATAACTAACAACTTTCTTAAGAATAATCATTCAAGAACTAAGTTCAATTTAGAATTGCAATAGTCAGATTTAATGGATTGGGTATTATGATTATTTGTCACTACACATTTGTCCAATCAAGCATAAATAGCAACCTTCTTAAGAGTTGTCCTTCAAGATAAACTTTGATGGAGTGATTTTTAAAGAGCAAAGCTAGAGTGAGAAATTGATTCGAGATGATAACAGGTCACTCATTGTAGCATTGAGTTGCAAAGGGAGAGCAATTCAGATTTAGAGGAATCAAAACTTGCAAATCCAGGCTATTAATTTTGCAATTGAAATAGGTGTAAGAGATATCATCTTAGAGGGAGATTTAGCATATGTTATCGACAAGTTTCAATCCAAGGTGGAAGATAATTAATGGTTGTGAGCTGTTGAGTCGTCGAACGTATCCACCAAGGGATTCGTGGAATTTTTGTGAATTGCGTTGGAGGAAATCTACCAAAGCTAGGTAGATAGATAGACTTCTTTCCCGCTGCTAAGAGAGAGCAAGAAACAAAATCAAATGATTGTTTTTTAATCGGCGCCCCCTTTTGGGTATGCAGGTACTAAGAGTCCTTTCACTACCAACCAGTAGACATCATCTGGTTGGGTCTTGCCGTTATCAACAACAAGAAAAAAAACAACCAAATGGAAACATCAACTAACTATGGCTCTTAGCCTAGACAACGTCCTAGGCGTAGGAGATCGGAGCAACAGGGAACGCCTAGATGACGTTTTTATTCTTGGGCTACAGTAAGTAAATTGAGAGGTCGTTCTGCCCTTTGTCCCCGAATTTGGGTAATACGTTCTAAAAAAGTCTTGCTCCAATTTGACCTAGTTGGCGAGCGATCCCAGTTCGCGGCAGAGAATAAGACAGCAAGCGAGCGTACCTTTGTTCGCTTCTTCTCCACCAAGCACGGAAGTTTAAGGATAACTGTAGGTCGGTGGCTACCTAAGGAAACTCTGATTTGATCTGCCCCTTGGCCGAGAGGCATCTATCTCATCCTGATCACAAGGAGAGGTTCACCATGATGGGGGTACTTTTTTTTTTTCCCCCTTCCAGAAAGAATGAAATGCATAGGGGACCATCCTTTTGTTGCGGCATGCTCCTCAAATTTACGGATTCGCAGGGGGCTTCGGGCCCTACTTAGTTGCCTAACAATGACAAAGGCTTGCGAAACTAAGTAAGGCATTTTGAATGGAATCTTAAGTAATCTATCAGTGGTGTGAAGCGGCTTTGCCCCTTTTCAGTAGGGGAGTGAAAGGTTAGACCTTAGAAAGTCAGCGAACAACGGTTCTTCTATGTAGGTATGGCGTTCCCCCTTGACTTTCCTAATGTCGAGCTAAGTGACTTTGTAATCTTTGCATAGCGTAGTAGAATGAAGGCTACGCGTTGACGCTCTCTTATCTATTAGCCTAAGCGTCTTCGCTAACTCGCTTGCCTATTATACTATACTCTACTATACAATACATTAGTAGGGTAGGCTAGGCTAACTCAGCTGCTTACTTCTACTAATGTAGGTCTTTAGTAGCGTTGACAAAGAAGAATAACCGGTTAAAAGATAGCGAATCTTTTGATTTATATATTCTAATATATATATATATATATATATATATATATATATATATAGGCCAGCTTGACAAGCTACCCTTCCTCTTGATCTGAAGTGCGAAGAGAAACATCTCTTTTTTATGACTTCCACTTATCGTTCTTGGCCCGGAAAAGTGACCAACCAGGGCCCTATTGATGAATGAAAGAGAGGGTTTATGAGCCCTAGCCATGTAAGCCCACACTTGTAAGCCCACACACGTCTAAAAGAAGGCGAAGTCGAATCCCAAGCCTTTTCTCAATTGAAAAGCAAAGTGTTCCGAAGAAGGAACGACAACCAAAATAGTGCAGTGCAGTGAAAGAGCAGGACTTCTTTCACACGCAGTGAAAGGAAGGCCTTGTCATAGTGAGCTATCTTTTCTTTCATTGCTTCCATGATAAGGGGGAGGGGAGCAGTGAGGTGGGCTCTTTCCCCCAGACTACATTACTTACAAGAATTCATTTCACATACAGGAATTGGGTTAACAAAAGGGGTACAGAACTACAGTGATCTAATGCCTTCTCCCCTTACTCTGGGAGGTAGGCTATATAGGCTGACAACTTTTCCTAGGTTGTCTTGATCACAAAAGGTGAAAAAAAGAATCGATTAGTAGTATGCCAGAACTCTTATGCAGGCAAGACTAAGCTATCAGCTAAGTCAACTATGGAACAGAAGGGCGGCTAAGAAAGTCATAACACTAATAGGGCCAAGGTCCACCCTTTGAATATGAGCTCTCCTGTGAGACGAGCTAAAAGAATTCTCCAACCAGCAGTTAGGCCTAATATCAAAGGCATCAGCCACAGCAGAAGCTATAGGCTCTATCATTCATCCGAGGGTTCTTCTCTTTAGTGTTATACTCGCTTTCCCATCGACTTTCTGTGTAGGATTTCCATCTTAGTAGTCAGACGCTATCTTTGCCTATTAGACTTTGCAGACGTAAGACCCAGACTATGCAGACGTAAGACCTAAAGTTTGACTTTGATTATGAAATAAAGTTCTGGAGTTTCCTTGCTTAACCTACTAGATGGAGTAGTGCCCTATAATGCGCGATAACACACACAAAAAAAAAAAAAAAAAAAAAAAAAAACAAAAAAAAACAAAAAAAACAAAAACAAACAAACAAACAAACAAAATATTGTACGAGAATAGTCCGCTCATTCTTTGCTCTTTCTTTCACTCTTTTTGAGGTGAGTTCGCCCACGGGATCTATTTTTGTTCCAGACACCAATAGGGATAAAAACCTTTATGCTTCTTGCTTGATAAGTGAGTTTGCTTTCCTTTTCGGCTAGTCTTCAAGCTTGCCTTGACAGTAGGCTTTGCTTTACAAGCGCTACTCACGGGCGAGCTTCACTAATATGATGGCCTCCTCGGGGGGTTCGGTTACCACTTGGAAGGAGGACACCTATGAGATTGATGTACTTCTCGAGTCTTTTTCGGGAACGGAGGACATGGGCTCGTCCGTAAACTAACTAGTAGGACCGCCTGTGTCGCCCGCTAATCAAGTCACTTCCCCGGGGGAAGAAGCTGGTCCATCTAATCCTGTGAGGCCTTTTCCGTATCATGATGATGAGAGAATTGGGGGAGATTCGGTTCTTTCTACCCAACAACGCCTTTTGGCGAAAAACCTTTCCCCTTCTTTAGAAGACTACTGGCTGGCACGTTACAAGGCCAAAGATCTCTTTGAAATCAAGGCTGATATCATCAGGCAGATGATAGTCCTTGATCCAGAAGGAGATTGGATACATATGATGATAAGGAGTTTACGTTACCCCGAATCTCGTCTGTGAAATCAAGAAATGGCTTTCTCAGCAAAGGAGATAAGAAAAGGGGGAGCACCGCTACGTTCATGAATGACCAATTACGAGAATGAGAATGAAAAGAAGGAATTCTCTGATCTACGTTAACCGTCGATCGCTCCACCTCAATAGCTCAGTGGTGGAGCGCACCCTTGAGAATTACGTCGTTGTGCCTAGGTTGTGAGGGCTCTCAATCTTTTAAAAGTCCCCTTTGTGGGGAGAGTCAATTTGATTGTTTCACTCATGTGCGGACAGCCTCTTGGGTATTACTTCTATGGGCCCCTCTTTGCACTTTCACACCATTATTTGGTGTGGTGGTACGCTGAGAAGGTATATCTTGGAGTCCATTTCAAACAATATGGTATCCTTGGTGATGATGTAGTTATTGCCGACTGTGAGGTCGCGACCGTCTATAAGCAAACTCTAGCTAGGATCAATGTTGGTAAAGGAGCTGTTTTCAACAAATCAATATATGGGTGCCTGGCTGATGAAATACATCCTCAAAATTCCCTTCGTGCCTAAAAGGTTAGTTCAAGGGCTTTGATAGGGAAATGCATGCACTTGTTATCATTTCAGATGCAATTAAAAAGCCTTTTTTTCAAGCGTAGAGACTACATATGAGGAAGATGCGAATAGAGATGCGGAAATTCTTGTTGGAGTTGGAGGTGCAAGAGCAGTGAACATGACTTTTGTAGAAGGAAGAAATGCGGTAAATAAAAAGGAGCTTCAGGCGTAGGAGTTAATTCAACTATAATAGGAGGAGCAAGTGTAAAAGTAGTAGCAGTAGCAGTAGCATGCGCTTCCCTAGTAGCAAGAAAGGAGGATAGAATTAGTGCGCTACCTTCCCCCCAAGGCCTCCTCAATCTTCTTGGACTTGGTTTATGTCTGATTCCACCCGAACTGCTAATGTAGGGTTTTTTGGGGTAATGGCACTGGCATACTTTTCATCTAAATAAGTTCTCTTTCGTCTTCCGATAGTTCTAACCTACAAAGTGAGCTCCGAAAACTGGCAACTTATGACCAAAAAGCTAAAA